>JAAALK010000290.1:39141394-39329219 GCA_019279435.1 Zizania palustris
TTGGGCTGCCTATAAAATAGCACCCCAATCCCTAGGGTTTGGACTACCCTTTTGTGCTGAAATCAAATCCACCCATTGGGTCACTTTTGTCTCCCTTCTCTCTCCTGTGTGCGCCGCCAGGACTGGCTCTTCTCTGTTCTTGCATTACTTTGTCTCAAATTTGTTGGATGCATTTAATCCTTGATCTCTGGTGAATTTATTGCTTGCATCTTGTTCGGTTTGGGAAGTTAATGCCTTGGGCACGAGCTGGTGATTTTATTTCTTGGGGAGAAGCTTCTTCTGTTGTTGGTGTTCTTCACGGTGGTAGTACTAGTTCTTGATGTTGCAAGTAGTACTGCTCTACTGTAGCTACAGTGTTCGGCTGCAGCTTTTTCACCTTCTATCGCCCAGCTTTTTGATCGAAGCTGACAGTCTCTTTTACCTTTTTCTGGGTATGTCTGGCGAAGCTCGTTTCAGTGCGAAGCCCCTCAACTCCGTGAGGCAGGCTTCGATCGAACATCTTTGAAGACTTCGCTTAGACTTCGAACTTCGGTCTTTGTGTCTGAGTTGCTAGCTTCGAAGTTCTTCCTGTATTGGATAGCATTGCATACTTCGAACTAGCATACTCCGAATCTATCTGTTCGAAGTGCACACTTTGTTAGGCTTCGAAGTTGGGTTCGAAGTTTGTCTTTTCTGATAGACTTCGCTTGGATTTCTTTGTGGAGTGTCAGCCTTCGATTCTCCTTCCGAAGCTTTCCCTGTTCGAAGATAGAGTGTAGGCTTCGGACTTGCTTTTCTGTCGCGTGACAGACTTCGCTTCTTTGTTCGAAGGTAGTCCGTCTGTTTTGTGTGTTCGAAGTTTTCTGTTCGAATATTGTGCTTCGAAGTTCTCAGTTCAAGGTGTGTTCGAAGTTTTGTCTTCGAAGCCCTCACTTCGAAGCAGGCTCCGACTTCGTCACCTTGCTCCGAAGCTTTTGGTTCGAAGCTGTGTTCGAAGTCCTGTCCTTGAAGTACACACTTCGAACCAGGCTCCGGCACTGTTTTTGCTTCGCTCCGAAGTACACTTCGCTTCTTACCACTTCGAACTAGGCTAGACAGTGACACCTTCGGCACTTCGGACAGACTCCGTCATCAACCTCCGAAGCAGACCTCGACGTGCGAAGGGGGCTTCGCCAACTTCCGAACAGGAGACAACTTTGGACAGTAACTTCTCTTTTCACTTTATACATACTTAGATCTTTTCATTGAGAAGTTTAGGCCTGTCATAATTTGTATATCTGCCTAGATTGCACTTCTTTAGATTTACACTATTTATCATCAGATGCTTCTAGGTTAGAAACCTTTAGACTTAGGCCTTCTATTTATTTTCTGCTGCGTAGTATTTTTTGAGGTGCGTTGGGTATTGGGAACAGGCCATTGATTCGAAAGAATTTTTAAGGCGCCCATTCACCCCCCCCCCCTCTGGTCGCTACTTTCGGTCCTACAACAGGCTATGACACCTTGACCTGTGATGAACTCTTTAGCAAGCTGAAGTCCACAGAGATTGCCAAGGCATCTCTTGCTGTGCACAGAAGCTCTTTGCCACAACCATTGGCATTGGTTTCTAGCACTAGCCGTGGCACCACTGCAGAACCAAGCACATCAGGCACTTGTGTTCTTGCAGATGGTTTTGCCTTGTCCTCCCTGGTCTCCGTCACAAAGGAGCAGGTGGACACTCTAGCTGATGATGAGCTTGCTCTCATTGCTCGGAGGTTCACCCGCTTTCATCATGAGAGACGGGATCAGAGGAGAAGTGGTTTTAGTGGCTGCTATGAATGTGGCGACACCTCTCACATTAAGGCAAATTGCCCCAAGGTCAAAAAGAGAGATGAGAGTGAGCGCCCCAAATTCCACAAAAAGGAGAGGAAGCCCTTTGTGAAGGGCAAGCGCGGCAAGATGGCTAAGAAAGTAGCCAAGGCCGCTTCCAGAGCTTTTGTTGCTGCTCTCAGCGACATCGACACATCCTCAACTGAGGAGTCGAGCTCTGAGGAGGAAGAGTCCCCAAGGAAGGAGGACAAGAAGGACAAGAAGGGACGTGACTTCACCGGCCTTTGCTTCATGGCCGACAGCGATCACAGCGGCGATGAGCTTGACTCATCTGAGGTAAACCTATCATCTGACCAGCTTCTAATTAAATTAGATGAGCTGAATGAAGTAGTGCTTGGTTAGGATAGATTACTTGTGCAAGCCGCTAGAGATAGAAAAGACCTTAGACTTAGGCTAGAAAATGTTTCTACTGAATATGCCATGCTTAAGTCTAAATTTGATGATGCTGAATGTGAATCATGTTCTGTTGTCATGAGTGAGCTTGCTCAGTTGCGTTCTGTTCATGCTCAAACTCTTTCTAAGCTTGAGACTGCACAGAAGCAGCTTTTGGAGGTGGATTCTAGACCTCATGATGTTATTGATTGCATGAACTGCTCTTTATTGCGCGATAGCATTAATTTACGTGATAAGCATGTTCATGACTTGGAGGCTAGATTGGAAAGGGCCGGTAGTTCTAAGGATGTGCAACCTGTGTGTGACACTTGCATCACCCTTAAGGACCAGCTAGGCACTGTTAGAGAGCGAGCTGAGAACCTCATGTCTGAAAATGAATACCTTCTTTCTGTGGTGAACAAATGCACTGAGGGGAAGGGTAGGATGGATTTGCTCTTGGCCAAGACCAAGTTGTGTGCTGACAGAGCCGGGGTAGCTCTAGGTTTGGGTTTTGAGAGGATAGCTTCAGACAGTAAGACCAAAACTCTTTTTACCGCTCCTACCACCCTAGAGAAAGAGAGAGCTCTGTTGGACACCCCTTCAGCCAAAAAGCCTACCCATCCACCAAAGAAAACCACTCCTCCTACCAAGAAAAATCCTCCCAAGAAAACCACTCAGAAGAAACCCAAGGAGCCTGTGAGAATTGCTCCTATGACCCATGAGAGTGCCCCCAGGAGAGTGTTTCACTGTTCTTATTGTCAGCGGGCGGGTCATTTGATTGGTTTCTGTTTCCGTCGCATCAAGGATGAGCGACGTGCACAGGCGATGAGCTATCAGGACATGCATTACCCATCTTTAGGTATGCATGAGTCTGAGTATTACTCTCGTCCTGTTTTCGAGGCTCCTCGTGCTTCTCGGAGAGGTTTTGCTCCTCGAGGTGTTCACCATGTTCCATATGGTGGTAGACCTCGAGCGAGTAGCTTTGTACCTCGTCAGAGTAGGAGACCTCGTCATGCTTTGCGTTCTTTGCATGTAGGTAGACCTCGCACTTTGCATCATTCTGATTTTTATGTGCGTAGACCGTCTACTTTTACTGTGCCTACTACTCGTGTCACTCAGTGCTGGATGCCTCGTCATTATTTTACTCACCCCAGCACTGAGCGATCGAGGCATTCTTATCATGTGTAGGCGACAGGTCGAGGCTTGGAGGGCACGTGGATCATGGACTCCGGTTGTTCGCGCCACATGACCGGAGATGTAAATTGGTTCTCCAGCCTCACAACAACCAAGCAAAGGGAACATATCACCTTCGGAAACAATCGAAGGAGTAGAGTGAAAGGTAAAGGTGTGGTAAGGATTAACACGAACTTCACTCTCAAAGATGTTGCTTTGGTTGAGAACCTGGGATACAATTTGTTGTCTGTATCTCAGTTGCTTGATGAGGGCTTCGAAGTGCGATTTCATCGCGATACTTCGCAAGTGCTCAATTCTGATGGCGTTGTGGTGTGTAAGATCTTTAGGGTTGGGAGAGTTTTTGGAGCTGATTTTTCAGAGTCATCTGGTTCTTCTCATTGCCTTGTTGCACATTCGACTTCTGAGCTTTGGAAGTGGCATAGGAGACTAGGGCATATGAGCTTTGAGTTGCTCGCTCGTCTGAGCGCCCTAGGTTTGATCCGAGGATTGCCCAAGCTCAAGTTTGAGAAGAATTTAGTTTGCGCTCCATGTCGACATGGAAAAATGATTGCCGCTTCGCATTCGCCAGTCACCACAGTGATGACTGAACAGCCCGGAGAACTTCTCCATATGGACACTGTAGGTCCTTCTCGGGTTAGTTCTTTAGGCGGCAAATGGTATGTACTTGTTATTGTCGACGATTTCTCTCGCTACTCTTGGGTCTTCTTTCTTGCCAGCAAGGATGAAGTCTTTTCACACTTTCGGAGCTTGGCTTTGAGACTTTTCACTGAACTCCCAGGTGCATTAAAATTCATTCGAAGCGATAATGGCACCGAGTTCAAAATAGTCTCTTTGTTGACTTTTGCATGGAGCATGGCATAGAACATCAATTCTCTGCTCCGCGGGTTCCTCAACAGAACGGTGTTGTTGAGAGGAAAAACCGCACTTTGGTTGAGATGGCTAGGACGATGCTTGATGAGCATAGGACTCCTAGAAAATTCTGGGCTGAGGCCATGAACACTGCTTGCTACATCTCAAACCGAATTTTCTTGCGCTCAATTTTAAACCTAACATCTTATGAGCTACGTTTTGGGAGACAGCCCAAGGTTACTCATCTTCGAGTTTTTGGCTGTCGTTGTTTCATCCTAAAGCGTGGAAATTTGGATAAATTTGAGTCGCGATCTTCTGACGGGATCTTTTTGGGTTATACTACTCATGGTCATTCCTATCGTGTTTATAACTTGGAAACTAACACTGTCATCGAGTCATGTGATGTGACTTTTGATGAATCAACCCCCTCTGTTAGTTCTGCTCTTGAACAGGCAAATGAACACGACATGGAACAGACTTTATTCGAAGACGAAGATCCCGGAGAATTCGAGGATGATCCCCTACTACCCTCGACATCAACCCCCGAAGCTGACCCCGCTTCAACTACTTCGGCACGAGGTCCCGAAGCGACTACCTCAACATCGGTCATCTTGGACCACTCCAACGCACAAGTTGAGGGGGAGACTGTATCCCGCCGCGAGGCTCCACATCATGTTCAAAGGATGCACCCTCCCGAGCAGATCATTGGTGAGCTTGATCAAAGGGTAACTCGTTCTCATGCCCATTTCACTAATGCTGCTTTTGTTGCTTCTTTCGAGCCCTTAGATGTTAGTCATGCACTTTCTGATTCTAGTTGGATCAATGCCATGCATGAGGAGCTTGAGAATTTTGAAAGAAACCAAGTCTGGACTTTAGTTGATCCTCCACCAAATGTTCATTTCATAGGAACAAAATGGATTTTCAAAAATAAACAAGGGGAGGATGGGACAATTGTTAGAAATAAGGCTAGACTTGTAGCTCAGGGCTTTTCTCAACTAGAAGGGATTGATTTTACTGAAACTTTTGCACCTGTTGCTCGCCTTGAGGCCATTAGGATTTTGCTTGCCTTTGCGACATCCCGGGGATTCAAACTCTATCAAATGGATGTCAAAAGTGCTTTTCTTAATGGCTTCATAGGTGAAGATGTTTATGTAAAACAACCCCCTGGTTTTGAAAACCCCAAGTACCCACATAAAGTCCTTAAACTTCATAAGGCTCTTTATGGACTCAAGCAGGCCCCTCGGGCTTGGTATGATAGACTTAAGTCTTTTCTGCTTGAGCGAGGGTATTTGATGGGCTCTGTTGATAAAACTTTGTTTACTCTCAAGCATGGCAAAGATTTCCTCCTAGTTCAGATTTATGTGGATGATATCATCTTTGGTGGCTCTTCTCATGCTTTGGTTGCCGAGTTTGCAGATACCATGAGCAGGGAATTTGAAATGTCAATGATGGGTGAACTCACCTTCTTCCTTGGTTTGCAAATCAAGCAAAGCAACCAAGGTACTTTTGTCCACCAGACAAAGTACACCAAGGACCTGCTCAAGAAGTTCGACATGTCCGATGCGAAGCCCCTCGCCACTCCAATGGCTACATCTGTAGCATTGGACCCTGACGAAGATGGAGAAGCCGTAGATCAGAAGGAGTTCCGGAGCATGATCGGCTCCCTCCTCTACTTGACTGCCACGAGGCCGGACATACACTTCGCAGTATGTCTGTGCGCTCGTTTTCAGGCTTCACCACGAGCTTCGCACCGCCAATCGGTTAAGCGCATTCTAAGGTATCTCAAGCACACCCTTGAATTTGGCATATGGTATTCATCGTCTTCATCTTTATGTCTTAGAGGTTATTCAGATGCGGATTTTGCTGGGTGTAGAATTGATAGGAAGAGTACCTCTGGTACTTGTCATTTTCTGGGTACTTCTCTGGTTTGCTGGTCTTCCCGCAAACAGTCTAGTGTTGCACAATCAACGGCTGAGGCCGAATATGTTGCTGCAGCCAGCTGTTGCTCTCAGATTTTGTGGATGGTTTCCACTTTGCGGGATTTCGGGTTAGATTATAAGAGTGTTCCACTTTTCTGTGATAACACTAGTGCTATTTGTATTGCAAACAACCCGGTTCAGCACTCCAGAACCAAACACATTGATGTACGGTATCATTTTCTCAGAGATCACAATGAGAAGGGTGATATTGAACTTCAATATGTTGATACCCAACACCAGCTTGCCGATATTTTTACAAAACCCCTCGATGCTTCTCGATTTGCTTACTTGCGTGGGGAACTTGGCATTTGTCACCCTTACGGCATTTTGTGAGGGGGAGCTGATTTTAATTGTCTTGCATATGCTCATTATGTGTGGAATTGCACTTACATCTTTTGCTATTATATGCCTGCTTTTAATTCAAAGAAATCATGACAGCTCAGCTCTATGAAATATGTCTGGAACATTGATTGTGCATGATGTTTTATTTTCTAAAAATCGAAACTTGCTCACCGCATAATCTTGTATCTAGCTTGTTTAGGCTGGACTGCTTTTAGCTATCTTTTATCTACTTGACAGCAAGACACTGTTCCTTGGATGCTAAAATTTGCAACTTGAAAAATGTGTTCTTTATTCATGGATACTCATCCAAATATTAAATTCATCAAAATCAAAATCAAAAATCCATGATTTGCCTGGTTTCAATGAAAAGATCCAGGAGGGTTTGTTTGTCGCACTACCCTATTCTAGACTGCTCACCATTGCACATTGGTCTGAACTGGGATAGTGTAGTGTATGCCAAAATCACCGCCTTAAGCTTCAGATGGCTTTCTTGCCTAGGCTTGGCTTGATTGGAAAGTATAAGGTGGACAAACAAATAACCCCTGGCATTAAAGAAAAGAACAACAAATTTAATTGCTCATCAAGTTTGCTTTCAAAGCTTCTTTTGAACAAGACTTGTCTGTCTAGGGTAGAAATTGTTAGCTTTGCGCAGTCCTTGCCTTCACATGTCTAGCTGCTTTGATTAAGTGGTGATGCTTTTACTTCAAAATGACAAACTCACATGCCATCATCTTGTTTCACAGATTGTTAAATTGAGCTGAGCACATGATCATTAGTGTTAATGTTGGCATATTTTTGCATTATATGTCTTTGCAATTCTATTCATTTCGAAGCTTTGCATCTTTTGAATGCTCCTTGATGCTTGCATTGCCAAAGGGGGAGAGCTTTGCGATGTTCTCTACCGTAAGAAGCATAATTTCTTTAGGGGAAGAGATTTTTGACATAAAGGGGGAGAAAAATTTGCTCAACTCAGGGGGAGTTTTTATCCAAAGGGAGATTTGTCGAAGGGGCTTTCACTCTTTTACAAAGGGGGAGAAAAATTCTTTTATCAAGTGACATGCTTTGGCTCTTTTCTGAGTTTTTATGGTCACTTGGGTGCTGAAAATTTTAAATTTTCTTGAACTTGGAATTGGTTGTCAATGCACTCATCAAGGGGGAGATTGAGAAACCAAGGGTGGTTTCGGTGTTTTGTGATGAGTGATTGACAGGCTTTTTACCCTCTGTTCGAAGGGTACCTCCGAAGGGGCTTCGGAGGTGGTTCTCCGAAGGGTGTTCGGAGGTGTTTGCTTGCTGCAGCTGTTGCAGCGGAGTGTACCTGTCGGAGGGGTCCGGCAGTACACGATGACAGGGTTCGTACCGAAGGCTTCGGTACTTTGGGCGGTACACCGGAGTGTGTGCCGGAGGTTGCTAACCCGGAGAGGTATCCGGAGTACTGGATACACTTGTATGCTTGTCTGTGGTGCGCAGGGACTTCGGAGGCGACGGACAGGGTTCGAGCCGGGTGAACCTGGGTCAAGCGGGAGGCTTGATGCCAGGGGAGCGGGGAGCTCCGTCACGGTGGCTGCGAAGGTGGTCCGGGTCGGTCCTCGGGTCGAGGCGTGCCAGGTGAAGGCAGAGAGTGCGGAGCGTGGCTCCGGCTGAAGGTGCTCCGAGACAAAGTCCTCGGAGGTGAGGCATTTCGAAGGTACTCCGGATGGAGTGACTTCGGAGTTGGTGGATCAAGTCCTCTGCGGAGGCAAGATGTTCGAAGTGTGCTCCGGAGGGAGACATTCGAAGGTTACCCGACGAAGGTCTCAGAAGTCGAGGCGCATCGAAGGCATGGTCCGGGTAAGGCTCGTCGAGGAGTGTGCTCGGAAGAGGCACTGCGACGGAGTGCTCATGGAATGCTTCATGCGGAGGCCTTGGACGAAGGAGGGACTTCGAAGGGTGGTACTCCGAAGGTGGGGCTTCGGAGTGAGGATGACTTGTGGTGCTTCGGCCATGCATGGCTTCGGTACACGGACGGACGGTGTTCGAGCTGGGGAGTAGCTGTGAAGCCGTGGTGATCCACTCCGGAGGTGGTGGTGCGAAGGCCCAAGGGCTTTGACGGCTTCGGCTCAAAACCGTCACTGTATCGAAGGACTTCTTCGGCGGAGCGAAGGCCAACTGGCTGCAGGCTTCTCGCCGAAGCTACCGCACTCTCCGGTGCGAAGGGAGGTTCCAGAAGTCAACACTGTAAAGGCTGACACTGTCTGTTCTGAAAAAGGCTGACACTGTCCCCTCTGCAGCTGACAGAGAAGCCTCCAAAATAAAGGTGGACTACCTTTTGTACCCCTTAGTTCTGTAGAGACAAAATGGATGTAAACCCTAGGGGTAATGTAGTCACTTCCTTAGGATGAAGCCGTGTGCTATAAATATGGGAGCTCGGTAGGTAACATTTAACACTTTGAGCATTTACTGTTGAGCTCCTGTAGACAGACCTCGCTGTATTCATTCTGAGTTCAATTTATTTCAGTGTTCCTTGTTCAAGCGGCGAAGCCCTGTTTTTCTTGTGCTTTTTGCTTGAGCTCGCTTTGCATACTTCGCTAGTTTAGTGCACCGAAGCCTGTTGAGGCGAAGGTAGTTTTTCGTGCGAGGTGTGCTTTGTCAGTGTGCTTTCGCTCTGTGTAACAGGAGGTGTAACCTCGCTGCTTACTAGCGTAGCCCTGACCGAGGCCTGTTTTGCGTCTTGTGTCAAAGCCCTTAGTTTAGTCCAGTTGGGTGCGAGTAGACCTTCGAGTACGAAGCCCAGCACCAGTTGCTGTCGCCAAGTATTTGGTCGAAGTCCTCAGAGGGCTGTCCACTCTTGCGAAGGGTGAAGTGCGAAGCCTGCTCGAAGCACCTCGTGTGCGGAGCCTGCACTGACTTAGCAGAGTAGATTTTCGAGGGTTGTTAGTGGAGCGAAGTCTTCTTGGCTTCGAACTTTTGCTCCTGCGAAGCCTGTGTTCGGAGCTGTCGAAGTACCTCCGAACCAGACCTTCGAAGGTTGTGTTCGAAGCCTGTTCCGCAGAAGACAGAACAGAACCGAAGGCTAAGTTTTTAGCCCGAATTTTTAAAAGCTCCCATTCACCCCCCCTCTGGTCGCCGTTTTCGGTCCAACATTACTGAATATGAAAGATGCACCAAAGGATAGTTGGGGTTCTAAAACGATGGCTAGAGCTAACTCCTGAGGAGCCTTGCGATGACTGAGCTGACTTCTGACCTCTCACCTCCCTTGAGTCAATAACTCCATTGAACATAGAATACATGCAACATTGAATACATTATTTACTATTATAGTACCACACAAAACATTGAGAAACATCGTCTCACCGTACATGACTCTTTACACCTCCACTATAGTACACGGCCATTGGGTCGACAAGTTGCCTTCGCCAATCGTACTCCTCTCCATGGAGCTGAACTATTTGTTGACCATATTGTGTCTGCAAAAAACCAACAATGTCGATTAGACGGAGAAAATGATGCAAACTCTTAAAATTGTTAACATCTCACCAAATGATCCGTAGCTGACTGACTACACAATGTATCTGGATGTGAAGGATCTACTCCTTTATGACCACCTATATAAACCTCAATGTCACTTGACGCAACACCAGTTTTAGCTTCCTATAGATATGAGTTAGTCGTATTACAATGTATATATAAATAAAGTGACAAGCGTAGGTATTACCATGTGTTTAGCCAAGGGGATATGTCCATTGGACCCATATCTGTGCTTTGGATCCATTCCGCGACAAAGTCTTTTCTTCTCGGAAACCCTCTTGAATTCAGCCAAAGACCAAAGCTTGTAGAATTCAAAGTAGGCATTGTCACGGTGTGCAAACCACAGAATCCTCGCCTAAACATATGTAAAGCTTCTGCATTATATAAAAATAAATCTCAAAAATCGAAGATTAAAAGAGATAGAATTGTTTACCAAACGATATTGCTCCTCAGTCAAGTATATTGCTGAAGAATACATCGTCTTGTTCATTCGTTGCCCTAATTTCTCCTTGTAGTACTGATTGTTCGCCTGAATTCGGGCATACGAAATTGTGTCCTTCACAACCTTATGTGCATTGTTGTTTAAGACAACAAGGGTATGATTATGGTGATTGCTCAATTCTGGCAAGCAAAAATGTAACTACAAAAAAATATATAATAAGATATACATTAATATTAGTAACCTACTGTAACTCCAGAAATTTTCCGTTAAAACAAAACAATGCATGAAAAAATAATACCTAGAAGTCATGACACACTACGTCCTGAGCAGTTTCGTAATCCCTGTTAGGAGCAAACTGGTATTGGTCCCAAGTTGTGCAGAGTTACTGTTCACTGGTCGGTAGTGTCAACACCCCCGGGTAGTGAAGATGACACAGGTTACCCAATATCTGGTTAACCTGCTTGACCCTTGAAGTGTCGTCAAACCTAGAGTCAATCCAATATGTAGAAATACATAATAAATAAAGTCAATAAACTGAAATAAATTTTTAACAGTAAAGCACAACAGCAGAGTATGAGACTTACCCATCACCTACAGGCATGATCTCGATCTTGTTTCCAACTGGAGGGGCTATAGGTGGGGCGACCAAGTGGCTCACCCTGAATGCATGCCTGTTCTCCAATTGCACGCCTGATAATGGTGCAATGGAGAACAACAAGGTTATGACACTGAAATCTCATTCGGACTTATGACTCATCATAAATACCATGTTCTGTCGCCCACTCCAAGGTTGTCCAAAAAGAGACAATTTCAGACTTACACATCTCACACGCGTGATACGTGTGAGACATGTTGGTCCAAAACGGGTGATGCCTAGGTTTCGTTACACTACTTACGTTTTTCTCACATACGAAATTGCATACAAAAAGAATATATATAAGAAAGTATATGTATGAAATACTAAACACCCTAATGAAATCATCAGCAAACTAAAATTAATATAAGAATAAAATTAATAGCATATATAATAGCACATCGCATACGAAATACATGTAAAATCACAAAATTAATATAGAAACATTTTTAATATAGCATAATAGTCACCCTAATGAAATCATCGCATAATACTACGTTAATATTAATCAAGTATTAACATTGCTAATAACACAAAAATAGCATTAATAAATTTTAAATATTCTGAAAAATAGCGAACAGGTTACCTCGGATTTGGCGACGGACACGTGAGAAGGCGAAGGGCGGGCGAAGACGAGATGGCCGGGCGGAGACGCCGATGGGCTTTGGCACGGTGATGTTTGCAGAGGAGACGGCCAAGCGGTGAGGACCAGTGGGAGGCAGGCGCCGGTGGCCGGTGGGACTGGACGGTGGGGGCTGGTGGGAGGCGAGTGGCGGTGGGCCAGGAGGTGGTGAACCGGGAGGCAGGAGGCGATAGGGCGGGCGGGTGCTGGCGCTGGCGCGCACGGAAGGCGGCGGCGACGCGGTTGCGCGTGTGGCGGACGAGCGCGGCAGGGCGTGGGCGTGATGCGAGGGAACTAGGTTTCCCAATACGCGCACATGGGGGGTTATTTGGTGCTAACTTCCGTCAACCACAGTATAAGCTGATGGAAGTCCATTGCAAGTCCTAAGTAACCTAGAGGTGTATCATAGACATTCTAATCAATTTAATCTGACAATTGATAAGATTTAGAGATAATGATTGTTTAAGCACATCGGCCGATGAGCCGATGACATCATCGACCCGATAACACCATATTGGTTGTACATCCAATACCTATAAGTGCAAGAAATAACATATCGACTGAAATCCAAAAAGCATCCATCGTATAGTAAAAACAAGGGGATAGAATATTTATGGAACCAATCAGACGATAAGTTGATGCTGATTCTTACCATCAGACGATGCATGCTAGGAGTTGGGATGACTCAATGGCTAGGATCATGATGAAGCTCTTAGAACCATGATACCTCATCGGTTAGAACTCCAATAAAATGATGGACCGCACTCATCGACTCAATAGAATCTATCTTACTAACAACAACCTAATAGATCGGAATAAACTGAGACAATACGAGGTCGAAGAAAATAAGAAGAGTCTATCTCGCTAATAGATTTGGCATACACGTGATCTCCATATCATATCTATCTAAGAGATTAGAGCAATGCAACCTTAGATAGAGTTGATACATCATAATAACTAGCAAATGCATGATCTCAACCAAAATATCGGACTGAACCGATAAAGTTTTGGATGAATAGACACATATGCCATGTGACGAGACATGCTTCTTGTTGGAAATTGAAGTAAACCGATGTAGCGATGTAGACCAACCCGAGATAGGAAATCACCGAATGAGACTTATTTCTTACTGGAAATCGAACTAAACTGATGCATCCCAACCCAAGATAGGAAATCATCTAGAAAAACTACATTACCTCTACTCCTAAAAAGGTGGCGTTGTGCTGAATAGAAATTGAATAGATTGATCTTTAGATGGCTTAGAAAGGTCCTTGGGTGCATATATTTATACCAATGGGTTAACAACTAAATCGTGTTTTAACATAAAATCTAAAGTAACTTTATTATCGGGTAACTAAAGATAAAGCTGCTGCGAAGTCTGAGCCCATGTCGTATGTGTGCTGCTTCGCTCTTTGAACTCTTGTTGGTGGCCCATTGGCGTAGTCTTCTATCCTAGCATCCCTATGGCACGTCAGTCCAAATTCCAGTGTTAACCTTTTGTCTATAATACACTAAAATTAATTAGGAGCCTAGATGTATCAAGATGTACCTTCAGATAGTGCACAAAGCATGAGTGGCGGTGGCTAGGATTGTGACGTGCGGGGGAATGCTAGGAGATAGGGGATAGGGTTAGAAAATGGGCTATTGGGCTAGCTGTTGGACTGTGGAGCTGATTTTGGCCATATATATATATATATATATATATATATATATATATGCTATCCTACACCACGGGTGTAGAATAACTATTCTACTGAGAAATCTACTACTGAGAAAAAAATAATACTTAATTGTTATTCTACTGAGAAAATCTACTACTGAAAGTAGTCGGTGTAGAATAGCGCTCTCGTATATATATGTGTGTGTGTTCTGAAATTTTTTGAGGTTACAAGCCCTATGTGGTATGGTGGCTTCATCCCTATGGTTTGAATATGATATTAGAAGTCTATTAAAGAGGATAGAGATTTAGATAGTGGATTTATTAAAAAAATTCCTATATATTGAGAGTGATTTTTAGATACTCTTACAATAGATATCCAGTTCCCCGTGTGTGTGGGTCCATATATACATGTTGGTACACCAATATAAGGTGACCAAATTATTGACCACCTCAGTTCCGTAGCTCACCCATTCCTGTGTTACAAAGGTTGAGCTTGCTATGTGGTAATTCTTCACATCTCAGGTTGATATGGGACAGAATTTTGCCCTGCTGACTGCAAAAGCAAGAGCATGGCGAATGTGTAGCTGGAGTGAGGCGGTTCACTCTTGAGGAGAGCAAAAATTGGGTGCAGGTTGCAGAGAAGGTTAACCATGCTACAGTAAGCTCCTGTCAGGCTTGCTATCCTACCAAAAACTAGAAGAGATCGGAAGGGATAACTCTTTGTAGACAATGCGACTTCTTTCTGACACATTTTGTAGAGACACCGATGTACCATTGTAAATTTGTAATAGAACATTTGCAACGCCTGAAAATTCAGTCAGAGACAAGTCAACAGCTTCAGAATATGACTCTGTATTTGCCAGTTAGGTAAAAACAGAGACATATCTTTGAAAGCTTGAGATTGAATACCATTATACTATATATAATTGCATGAAGCTATGCTTTTGTACAAAAAAATTTGTAACTTCACATGCCTTTGTTTGGCCAATTCGCAAGAAGCAATGTCAAAATGGGTTGCGGCAAATCGTAGGCAACGTCGGCGAGGGGCAGCAGGCCAGACCACCACGGCCACCCCATATGTGCGTACCCTTGAAGCTGCGCATCCTGCCACTCCGATCGACCACCGCGGCGCAGCCACTGGCTCCGTCGGTGAAGTCGCCGGCGACCACGCGTCAATGATATCGATCGGGCAGCAGTTTTTCTCAAGGTGAAACAACGGAAGCGCCGGGATTGAGCCGACGCCACCGGCAGCTAGCATCTGTCACCTCTCACGGCCGGCACGCACGTACGCAGTACGCAGTACGCACGCGCACAGGGCGGACGATGTCGATGTGCATGGACAGCCAACAAAAAAAACTCAGCCTTTTCCCAGATCAATCCACGTTGTTGCAATCAGACAACGGGTCTAGCTCGTGTACTCGATCACGTTTCAGCTGCCACCATGCAGCAGCGTGCCAGCGTGTGTTCATCATCCAGATCGACACGACAGCTACCCTCCATGGCCATCTTCGAGCATGCGTTAGAATGTCAGATCGATCGATCTAACGCATGGCGGCCGGCGTTGGTCGCCAACGGATTAGGGATGGATTCGGATCGGATATGGATGGAAACGAATCCGGATAGCACTATTTACCGCATTTTAATTCGAATACGAATACGGATTCGGATGTTCTCGAATACGAATACAAAACGGATGTTTCGAATACGAATATGTATTCGGATGTTTACTCGGTTTAACTCCAAATGTTCGTTGTTTCACAAAATTTTTAAAAATCCAAAGGGTACAATATACCAAATTAGAATAATAATTAATAAGAAACAATGATACACAATAAACCATGCACAAAATAAATTTTTAAACAACACTAGCTAAAATTAATCATACGCAACAACCAATAAGAACTACATAAAGTCTTGAACCAAAATTTATCATACATTTCAACCAACAAGAACACACAAATTGAGTCCAGGTGCGCAAATGCAGAAAAAACAGGCGGCAATTTGGAAAGAATTGGCTGAATTTTATTGTTTTTAAAAATTAAACATTTTCAAAATTTTATTAACATCCTATATGATAAATTTCTCAAAACATTTTCAAAATTTTATCATGGTATCTAAGTATAATATTATAATACTATGACAAGTCTCATATTTTTCAGACTTTATTTGATTTTTTTATAATTAAAAACTCTTAAGCTCCACGTTACTCATGAAGTGTTGTAACATAAATTTTTTAACATTTCTTTAAATTTAGTGGATAACAACTAAAAATGTACACAAAATAATGAATGTGATTTTTCTATAAATTTTAGTGCATTATTTTAGGTACTTGCAGTTCAAATTTCACATATTCCAATTTAAATACTAGAAACACAATTAATGAGTTAAAATAGCAAATAGATCTAGAAAAATACAAATTAATTATATGGTATGAGATATAATGTATTTTAATTATATAAAAAAATTCAAGTTAAAACAAATATTTAACCATCAATTTACATTAAACCATAATCTATTCCTTCTCAAAACTCTATTTCCTCTTAAGAGAATCTCAGATTTCTTAACATCCTATATGATAAAATTTTCGAAACATTTTAAAACTTTTACCATGATATCTACGTATAATATTATAATACTGTGACAAGTCTTGTATTTTTCAGACTTTATTTGATTTTTTTATAATTAAAAAACTCTTAAGCTCCACATTACTAATGAAGTGTCGTAACATAAATTTTTTAAAATTTCTTTAAATTTACTGGATAACAACTAAAAATGGACACAAAAAAGTGAATGTGATTTTTCTATAAATTTTAGTGCATTATTTTAGGTACTTGCAGTTCAAATTTCACCTATTCCAATTTAAATACTAGAAACACAATTAATGAGTTAAAAATAGCAAATGGATCTAGAAAAATACAAACAATTTATATGGTATGAGATATATTGTATTTTGATTATATAAAAAAAATTTAAGTTCAAACAAATATTTAACCATAAATTTACTTTAAACCATAATCTATTCCTTCTCAAAACTCTATTTCCTCTCAAGAGAATCTCAGATTTCTTAACATTCTATATGATAAATTTCTCGAAACATTTTCAAACTTTTATCATGGTATCTAAGTATAATATTATAACACTGTGATAAGTCTCGTATTTTTCAGACTTTATTTGATTTTTTTATAATTAAAAAACCCTTAAGCTCCACATTACGGATGAATTGTAGTAACATAAATTTTTTAATATTTCTTTAAATTTAGTGTATAAGAACTAAAAATTGACACAAAATAGTTAATGTGATTTTTCGATAAATTTTAGTGCATTATTTTAGGTACTTGCAGTTCAAATTTCACATATTCCAATTTAAATACTAGAAACACAATTAATGATTTAAAAATAGAAAATGGATCTATAAAAATACAAACAATTTATATGGTATGATATATGTTGTATTTTGATTATATAAAAAAATTCAAGTTCAAACAAATATTTAACCATAAATTTACTTTAAACCATAACCTATTCCTTCTCAAAACTCTATTTCCTCTTAAGTGAATCTCAGATTTCTTAACATTCTATATGATAAATTTCTTGAAACATTTTCAAACTTTTATCATGGTATCTACGTATAATATTATAACACTGTGATAAATCTCGTATTTTTCAGACTTTATTTGATTTTTTTTATAATTAAAAAATCCTTAAGCTCCACATTACCGATGAAGTCTCGTAACATAATTTTTTTAACATTTCTTTAAATTTAGTGGATAAGAAATAAAAATGGATACAAATAGTGAATGTGATTTTTAGATAAATTTTAGTGCATTATTTTAGGTACTTGCAGTTTAAATTTCACTTATTCCAATTTAAATACTAGAAACACAATTAATGAGTTAAAAATAGCAAATGGATCTGGAAAAATACAAAAAATTTATATGGTATGAGATATTTTTTATTTTGATTATATAAAAAAATTCAAGTTCAAACAAATATTTAACCATAAATTTATTTTAAACCATAACCTATTCCTTCTCAAAACTCTATTTTCTCTTAAGAGAATCTCAGATTTCTTAACATTCTATATGATAAATTTCTCGAAACATTTTCAAAATTTTACCATGGTATCTACGTATAATATTATAACACTGTGATAATTCTCGTATTTTTCAGACTTTATTTGATTTTTTATAATTAAAAAACCCTTAAGCTCCACATTACCGATGAACTGTCGTAACATAATTTTTTTAATATTTCTTTAAATTTCATGGATAAGAACTAAAAATGGACACAAAATAGTGAATACAATTTTTCTATAAATTTTAGTGCATTATTTTAGATACTTGCATTTCAAATTTCACATATTTCAATTTAAATCATAGAAACACAATTAATGAGTTAAAAATAGCAAATGTATCTAAAAATACAAAAAAATTATATGAAATTATATATGTTGCATTTTGATTATAAAAAAATTAAAGTTCAAACAAATATTTTACCATCAATTTATTTTAAACCATAACTTATTAATATTCACTAACTTAAATATTTCATAATTATATAAATAATAAAAAACCATTAATATAGTTATAATATATTATCTTGAGTCTAAGTTTAATCTGTGTGAAATCCTAAAACGAATACGGATGTATCCATTTCCATATCCACATTCAGCAAAATTCGGATATCCATTTCCATATCCACATTTGTAAAACGAATTCGGATATTTCCGAATGTCATCCATATTTAATTCGGATACGAATACAGATATCCATATTTACAGATCGATCGATCGATTGGCCGCGACCGTTTGTCAAGGGAATATATATGCATTAACGCTTCTCTCTCGAGTCCCGTCATGTCGTATCACGGCGTGCGTGAATGCGTGCATACGGACACAGGATGCTGGAGCGCCGACGGCGACGGGACTGGTGTTACTCCGGTCGCTTTCCGGCGAGGACAAGCTAGGGAACACGACATGCATGTTTCGCGAGTCAAATGTTGGGAGGACCACCAATCAACCCACCCCGTCCGGCCACCTATCCCCACACTCCCACTCTCTCCAGTCTCCACTCCCTTTCAATAGCTTCCATTTTTCCTTTTAGTTTTTATTTAGGACGTGTTCGTTCCTACCTATAATCGGTTATTTTTTTGATCTGTAAGAGTAGAAATTGGACTGGTTACGATCACCAGCAAGCAGCCTGTCTCAAACTATTATATATATATATATATATATATATATATAAGGTTTGTAAAATATCCACCGATAAATTACCAATGGTGACCGGACAACAGAAGCTAAGGTAGTGTTTGGAAGAATTTGGATACATTGATTCGGGATGAGATTGTCTTGGATGAGATGGTACAAGTAGATTTTTTGGTTGGATGTATCAGATGATGCATGATAATGATAAGTTATAATTAATAACATTTAATTATAATTATTTTTCGCTAAAAATACTTAATAACCACTGATATTAACTAATTATAAATAATTAGTGTAGTTAACAAAAACTGGACGACGTTGTTCGATTGTTTTTACCGTACAAAATGGTACAGCATCTAGAGAGAATATTCTGAGAATCTGAACCAATCCATCCTAAATGGTTTCGTACAGTACATCCAACCAAACAGATTTGTTTTTCGAAGGTGTACCGAACCATTCATGATGAGTTTAGTTCAAGCAACCAAACACTACCTAAGTTAACCGGTCCAATTTAGTAGTAATTGGATTAGTTGTCGCTAACCGTTTATTGGCGGTTAGCAAAAAATATTGTTATAACTGTGGTTTTATTAATATGATATACACACGAATGCAACGCAAAAGGGAAAAATGTCTAAAAAATTGCAACATCGTCGTAGAGTTGTTGAACTACTGATGTTGATGTACACTAGTAATATAGTTTTTTTTCATTTTTGTGTGGCCCACTTTGCTTGATAAACATGTGTAATCTAGAGTATGAACTATGTTCCATCTCTACTTGTAAACAAATCTCCTGTTAAATAATAATAGCAGATAAGTGAGTATGACGAATGAAAGGTTAAGATTTATCTGATGAGTGATATATTCACTCTTTTAACTCATCAATTATATAATAGGATAGACTATAACTACGCGGAAAAAGAAACAATTTTGTACACCTAGCCGACTTGGATATTATACACCAAGCAAGATTTGTCCACTGCATTAGCTGTCAGCTGCGCATCTATCCCTTTATTTTTTTCAGTCGAATGGCTAATAATTGGCTACTCGTCTATCACACCTCACACGAACGCTTAATTTTCTATTTCATAAATTTGATAAATTAGCGATGGGATCAAAAGACTAAAATAAAGTGTGTAAAGTTTTATTGTGAAGTGATATGTAACGGATATCAAAGGAATAACATATCATTTCTTGCTTTTCAAACTAAAAATAGATAAGAAGATGAAAATTAATTATTTTGAGACAAATTTGAAGACTTATAAGTTATAAGTAATTTTTTTAAACCGAGAAGTACTCATTTTTAGAAAAGCGGATCGTTGGAGGTAAAGAAGCTTTTAAACAGAAATTTCACTGGCCTGAAAGTGAAGTCAGTTGTTGTAATGAGTGACATGACATAGGTAGATTTAGGCCCACAACTTTAGATTGAGCGACTAATCAAAATTATTTCAGAAAAGCTTGAATCCGGAGCCGTGGCTAACAGGTTTTTGTTTTTGATTAAAAATAAAGGTTTAAATCATTTTGTTTTATTATTCAAACTTCAAATTCAGTATAGATCAAAGAGCTAGAGTTGTACTGGCAGCAACATGCTAATGTGGCTCACGGCCAAAGCCATATAATTTAGGATAGAAGTAAAACGAGAGATCTAACTTTGCATTATTGTTATTCGGGTCCACTGTCATTGACTCAGATGGTACTATATGTCAGTTTCAGAAATGACATCATAATCAAAGTGCACATCTTGAGAATGGTAAATTATCAATTTTTTCGAAGTGAAACTAATTAACAATTAATAGTGATTCTATTCTATCACTGAAAAAAAAGCCACCGAACATCATGACACCAATGCAAGAATGCTTTTGGTGTGTGTGTGTGGGGTGTGGTGGTGGTGTGTGTGTGGGGGGGGGGGGGGGGGGGGAGCAGAGAGGAGTTTTGCTGAAATGCTGAACTTTTTCTGAAAGATTGCTTAACTCTGAAATGCAGATCAATGGAACAGAAAACAGATTGTGTTGAACAAGCCCTAAAACTAGTGCAAGTGTAAACGCTAGTAAAAGCTATTACCTAGGTCATAAAAAGCTTCAATCCCCTAGGTCAAAATTCTCACATTGGCGGGCAAACTCGCAGTAAGTGTCCGTCCCCTTCAAAACATTTGGCTATTGTGTCCAAACGGCCGATCGAGGCATGGATTTTAAGCACGACTCAAGCATGACACAGTCTATTATATTGGTAAACGGGCATAAGCCGATCTCACACGGAGCTTCGGGTCGTGCTTGGGCTGCTACCCTAGCACGATGAGTCGGCCTAGGAACGATCCATTTAACGCCAGGCCCAATCAGTCCGTTAACGTCGACATCCATATAAATCCACTACCCTCGCTGTCCCACGAAACTTAACCCTAATCGTTTATTTTCTCGCTCGCTCTGCCCCTCGTGTCCCTTGGTCCCTTCGACTCCGCCCCAATCACGGGCTCACAATGCTGCTCCTCGCTTCGCTCCTCACCCACACCGTTGATCTGCCATTCTGTCGTCATCCGCTCCTCACCCCCTCACCCCCGCACCCTCATACATCGGTCATCTACCTCTACTCGTCAACTCATCATAACTCGGCGGCGACGCACCATGGCACCAGCATCCATATCCAATGGTCTTCGGCCTCCCTCATGGGACGCTCATCGGTTGACACTCACTGGCCAGATCTAGAGGTCCCATATCTATCATCTTCAGTCTTCCTTTCGGGCTCTCCATTTCCATCCAATGCCTAGCGATCATCTGGTTCATGTACCTCTCCCCTCTCATCCTTCTCTAATAGGTTATTCTTATGGTTCGGTAGTTTGGTGAGCGGATCCATCATCTATGTTTGTAACTGAATGTCAAATTCTATGAATTGTAACTGAATGTGAATGTGAAGTTCCGTGAAATTAATGAATTGTAACGTGTAAGTTCTGTGAATTCTAAAATTTTATCTGAAAAATTATGATTTTATATACATTTTGGCAGAATTCTAGAATTTTTTGACCATTCAAACAAATTCTAGATTTTTTGGCCATACTGCTGAATTCTACATTTTTTCTATGTTACACAGGCCAACACAACTCGATTAACTTAACAGGCCGGCCCCACACTGCTAAACCCTCTATGTGTTGTTCCTGGGCTCGCTATCTAGCCCACGGATAGGCACAACATGGCTGGCCTGTTGATTGAGTAAACGATCGTATCCCGTTGGGGAGATCGGTTCCGTGTTTATATGCTAGATGGAAGAGCCCCATCCGTGGCTTACATGGAAACGAATTACATTAGGCAAGTGACAAAAGAGAAAGGAGAAAATCACTCATATGGCCGTTGGATCAATGCCGCATGCATACATGCAGGTTGTATCCAGACCATATAAGCTTGAACATAAAATTTTATCTAACACCCCCCTTAATCTAAGCCTTGGAAGAAATTGAGAGGTTTAGATTACGTTTGAATTCTGTAAACTCTTTATTTGGTAACGCCTTTGTGAAACCATCTGCTATTTGGTCTTTGCTTGAGATGAACCTAATATCAAGAGACTTGCTGGCAACTCTTTCGCGTACAAAATGAAAATCGATTTCAATATGTTTAGTGCGTGCATGAAAAACTGGATTCACAGATAGATAAGTGGCACCAAGATTGTCACACCAGAGACAGGGCTTGGTTTTGAGAGGGATTTCAAGTTCTTTTAGCAATGCTTCAACCCAAATGAGTCCTGCTGTGGCATTGGCAAGAGACTTGTATTCGGCTTCAGTGCTAGAGCGTGACACAGTAGCTTGTTTACGAGAACTCCATGAAATTAAGTTCGGGCCAAAGAAGACGGCAAAACCACCAGTGGATCGCCTATCATCAAGACAGCCAGCCCAGTCTGCATCTGAGAAACCACTGAGGAGGGTTGAGTGGGATTGCTGTAAGGTGAGGCCAACATTCATTGTACCTTTAACATAACGTAAAATCCTTTTAGCAGCTGTCCAGTGGGATGTAGTAGGGGCATGGAGAAATTGACTGATCTTATTAACAGAAAAAGATAGATCTGGACGAGTTAGGGTTAGATACTGGAGACCACCCACAATGCTCCTATAACGTGTGCTGTCTTCACTTCCAAGAAGAGTTCCATCACTTAAGGATAATTTTTCTGAGCTAGATAAAGGTGTAGGGCAAGGTGTACAGTGTGACATGCCAACACGTGTAAGTAAGTCATGAGCATATTTTTCTTGATTTAAGATCAATCCATTTGATGTCCTCTGAACTTCAAGTCCCAAAAAGAAGTGAAGATCACCAAGGTCCTTGAGAGCAAAATGTTCATTCAGGTTACGCAGCAAGGCTAAGATAGCTTGATCAGAGGAGCTGGTCACAATGATGTCATCGACATAAATTAAGACAAAAATAGTGATATATGTCTTGTGATAAATAAAGAGAGACGTATCTGCTTTAGACGGATAAAAACCAAGGGTAGTGAGTTTTGAGCTTAATTTGGAGTACCATGCACGAGGGGCTTGCTTCAGACCATAAATAGCCTTATCTAACAGGCAAATGTGATGAGGAAAGTCAGGATCTTCAAAACCAGGTGGTTGTTTCATGTAAACCTCCTCTTCCAGAACGCCATGCAAGAACGCGTTCTTGACATCCAACTGACGAAGGCGCCATCCTCGTGATACTGCTATTGCTAGAACAAGGCGAATAGTGGCTGCTTTGACAACTGGGCTAAATGTATCTTCATAGTCAATTCCATACCTTTGTTTAAAACCCTTGGCGACAAGGCGAGCTTTGTACCTGTTAATTGTGCCATCTGCATTTTTCTTTATGCGATAGACCCATTTGCAATCTATGAGGTTTATGTTTGGACTAGGTGGTACAAGACGCCAAGTATTATTTTGCATCAGGGCATCATACTCATCTTGCATGGCATTTTGCCAATTTTCATTTTGTAAAGCATCAGAGAGATGAGATGGTTCTCCTGTAGAAGTTAGTAGACCATAGCGAATAGTACCATCTTTGTAAATTTTTGGATTGATAATACCTTTTTGCAGTCTTGTGCGAGGTTCAGGAGCAGGAGGTGGTGTGGGATCCATGTGCACAGATGATCCAGAGATGTCATCAGCGGGAGTAAAAGAACCGGCCGTAGCAGATCCGTCCGGCGAGGATGTAGCTGTTGCTGATGTAGAAGATCCCGTGGAGTTAATCGAGCCGTTGCTTGGTAAAGAGGGCAAATTTTGGTCGGGCATTGATGATGCAGGTACAGAGCGCGAAGATGTTGGAGGAGAGGTAGCAGTCGACGCGTGGGAGGGGGACGCGGCGTCAACAACTGGCGCGGAATCAGCTTGTGTGGGCGCGCATTCAGAGCTTGGCACCAGACCATCACTGGGATCCGTGTCGGCAGACTGCACCGAATCAGTGGCATTTTCAGCATGTGTTGTAGGGAGCAAAATTTGCTCATTTGACTGGATTTGGGCGCCATTTTGGCTGATTTCTTCTTCCATGATTTTCTGGATCATTGTAGTAGTATCTCCAGTGTAATCTGGAACCTGTGTATGGTTAGTAGCAGGAATAAAATGCATGTGATCATGATTAGACATACCCTTTATAGTAGGAGGTTTGGGAATCAAATTTTGAGGAAGGAGAAGAATTTCTTGGCTGAGGCGATTTCCAGCATTTTTGTGTAGAGAGGCAAAGGGAAAAATGTTTTCATCAAAGACAACATCACGAGAGATATAGACCCGCCCGGTAGAGATATCAAGACATTTTACACCTTTGTGTAGGGGACTATAGCCAATAAAAACACACCGTGTAGAGCGAAAAGCTAATTTGCGTTTATTATAGGGACGGAGATTTGGCCAGCAAGCACAACCAAAAATGCGAAGGGAATCATAATTTGGTTTGATATGCAGGAGTTTTTCAGTTGGTGTTTCAAAATTGAGGGCTTTGCTAGGAAGCATGTTTATGAGAAATGTGGCTGTTAGGAAAGCTTCATCCCAAAATTTTAGAGGCATGGAGGCATGAGCAAGTAAGGAGAGACCTACTTCAACAATATGACGGTGTTTTCTTTCGGCAGAACCGTTTTGTTGATGAGCATGTGGGCATGATACATGATGAGTAATTCCAATTTTTTGAAAAAAGGAATTAAGTTTTTCATATTCACCACCCCAATCTGTTTGCATGGTTATGATTTTGCAGTTAAATTTTCGTTCAACAAACTGCTGGAAATTTAAAAAGACTTGATAGACATCTAATTTTTTCTTAAGCAGATAGATCCATGTAAATTTGCTAAAATCGTCAATAAAACTTACATAGTAGGAGTGCCTTCCAACAGAAGTAGGGGCGGGTCCCCAAACATCAGAGAAAATTTGAGCTAATGGTGTATGGGAGACACTTGTAGAAATAGGGTAAGGCAATTGATGACTTTTTGCTTGTTGACATGGATCACAAACATAGGGAGTTATTTCATGAGAGTAAGCAAGATTATTTTTTTGAATAATTTGTTGAACAATAAACGAGGATGGATGCCCTAGACGACGGTGCCATGTGGAGGATGAAGGCTTGACTGTGATGAAGGCATGCTTGGAGGAATCAGTTGATGTAGGCATAAGGGGATATAAGCCATCGTGACATGGTCCCTTAAATATGATTTGCTTCGTGTCCTGATCCTTAATCAAAAAGAAATATGGGTGAAATTCAACAAAGACATTATTGTCTAGGGCAATTTTGTGAGTAGATAACAGATTTTTTGAAGCAAGAGGAACATGTAGGATATTTCAAAGATGAAGAGAACTATGTGGGGTATGAATAATCGAATGACCAACATGTTTAATAGCCATACCTTGACCACTTGCAGTGTGGATTTGATCAGTGCCGTTATATTGTTCGTGAACAGATAATTTACTCAATTCACCAGTGATGTGGTTCGTTGCACCTGAGTCCATATACCAATTTGTATCCACCCCATAAGAGGCGATGTTGGCACCTTTGTCTTCAGTGTGAGTGTTATCATTATCATAACGCCACCAGCACTCACTGGCGGGATGCCCATATTTTTTGCAGATTTGACAAGTTACATCTTGGCGAGGAGAGGCTATGCGATTACCTCGTCCATGGTTATGACCACCATTGTTCTGTGAGCGCTGGCCAGCATCATGACCATCACGTTTTGGAGAGCGACCTTGCTGATGTTGGATTGGACCATCACCAGCATGGCCATTTCCACCGTGGCCACCACCACCATAGCGGCCGCCTGGACTGTGGCGGTATCCGCGACCACCAGAGCGGCGGCCACCTCCACCACGACACACAACGTTGATGGAGGAGGAGAAGGAGGTAGGTTCCTCGGACTCGGCCAGCATGTTTTGACGATAGTCATAGGCAAGGAGCTGGTTGCAAACATCGGCAGAAGTAGTGGTGGGCAGTGCATTGACAGTGGCAACAAAACCGTTGTACTCACCATGCAATCCAACAAGAAGATATTCCTTGAATTCTTCATCGGAGACGGCTCGTCCTGCAGCGGCAAGCTCGGAGGCGAAGCCTTTCATCTTGTTGATGTAGACGGTGGCCGAGAGATCTCTCTTCTTGGTGTTGGTGAGGGCAGCGCGCAACATTCCAACTCGAGCCTTGGTCTGGGCAGAGAACTTGTTGGTGATGGCAAGCCAGATGTCAGCAGCGTGCTCCAGACCAAGAAGATCGGCATGGACTTCTTGTGTAACAGCTCGAAGGAGATAGCTGACGACTTGTTGATCCCTCGAGATCCAGGACCCGTAGGCTGGATTGGGAATCATGATTTTGTTCTTTTTTGAATCTTCAACCTCCATTGTTTTGTTGGGCGCGGGATCGGAGCCATCAAGGAGCCCCATGACTTGCGCGCCTCGTAGTGCTGGTAGCACTTGGCCCTTCCAGAAGAGGAAGTTGGCTTGTGTTAGTTTCTCCGACGGAGGGCCTCCAAGGACGACCGCCAGAGTGGTCGACGTCATGGTCGACGAAGACATTGTTGGGAGGGAGGGAGGAATTTTTGTTTTTGGCTGTGGGGATGTCAAGGAAGAGCAGCTCTGATTACCATGTTGATTGAGTAAACGATCGTATCCCGTTGGGGAGATCGGTTCCGTGTTTATATGCTAGATGGAAGAGCCCCATCCGTGGCTTACATGGAAACGAATTACATTAGGCAAGTGACAAAAGAGAAAGGAGAAAATCACTCATATGGCCGTTGGGTCAATGCCGCATGCATACATGCAGGTTGTATCCAGACCATATAAGCTTGAACATAAAATTTTATCTAACATGGCCGACCCATTAGTAAATGAGTGGTGCTTCAACGGGCCTGTGTCGTGCTGTGTCGAATGACCCATTTGGACATCTATATATTTTGGCCTATGACTAAGAGGATATGCTTCCTAAGCTCTTAAACAACAAAAATTCAATAGAATAAAAGGAGACACCATATAGGATGACCCCTAATGTGTCTAGCTAACTAGAGGAGGTGTATTAGAGCAACAAGGCTGATGATGTGGCAAAATAGTACAGTAGATAGCTTAAAATTAACTATAAGTAGCAAGTAATACCACTATGAATATCTATGGTGCATCCCTTCTTAGTATATCTATATTACTTTAAAAGAACTGAGTGGTGGTGAATTTATCACCACGACTATTCCTTCTCATCGCAAATCAAAAAAATATATTTTTAACTTTATTCATCTATATTTGTATGATATTCTTTTAATATAGTAATTTTTTTATTGCAACACATGGGTAATCAGCTAGTAGTATAAGAAGTTACGTGTAAAGAGAAAGATGAAATCTAAACCCAAATAACTATAAGGTTTAATGTATACTTGCATTTAAGTTCAATATACATATTTTTAAGGAGATCTTAATCCGGATAAAAATCTTATGATCTCGTGTGTGCGATGGAGATTTTCATTCTTTTAACTATGCCATCAAACTCTGTAATAATCTAGAAAAATCCACCGATCGACCAGAACGTCAACAGAACTATTTATCAACCTTTTAGTATTAAATTAATTTGTTTGAACCTATAATAATTATCATAGGCTTCATCTTTATCTGTCATATGCATCTTTCATCCTACTCCCAAGTAGCATCTGATCGTAAAGTCAAAATCCGCAAGTAGTAGCGCAAGAACACACAGGCTGCAGGCAGCAGAATCTCGTATGGACTAAACAAAGGTGATCAATGTAGCGACGCCTTAATTAGTAATTAATAGCGATCCACGTTTCGTGCTGCATATGCTACGTGGACCTGCACTTGTATATTTCTCGTCATACGCTTGGTCGGAGAGCAGAGTGCGAATCCCGAGGAAGGCTAATTCCTGGACGCGTGTCGATTTCTTAATGTACACCTCGATCGATTCTAGCGGCAACCGCACTGTGAAGGCAGATCATTTTACAGAATTTTCACATCACTAGTTAAGTCGCTATGTGTGGTAACAGGAAAATAAATAAATTAAATGTCTAAGCCGGTTTTTAAAGTAGTATAGATTTCACGGATAAAGAGGATCGATGCGTTAATGAGAAGGATTGTGGTATGGTGGTGGTTACAGATTCACTGTCACCACTACTAGCTACTTTTAAAGTAATACATAATTTTACTGATGTCAGTTCAATTTAAATTTGAATATAACAAAATTCTCATGTGTTTAGATGAGTATTAAAGATAAGATGTTTTCTTCTCATGTGAGTCCAAATGTTTCACTTTCATGTGAATTTTATATGGTACCTGATAGGATCTGAATTGTTCACATGCTAGAAGAATATAATAACTTTGAACAATGGTCATTGATTCTAACATTTCTGCAGTAGGGTAATCTTAGACTTAGCACATCTCATTTAGCGGATATTAATCTTGTTCATCCTCTAATGTCGAGTGCACTAAACCAAAAAAAAACTCTAAATTGTAAGCCAAGTAAGATAATTGAGTGACTTGACTGGTCAAAAAGAGCTTACAGGGTATTAACAGGAAAAGGGAAGTTATGAACAGTTGTGGTGTCAACATGTTATGGTCAAGGATGTGATGCAACACAAGAGAGAAAACAAATATTTATGGGAAGTGTCCTTGGTGGTGGTGGTTAGGGCACAAGCAAGTAGAAATGTAGAAGGAAGCTAGCTGTACATCACCAGCATATTGAAAACAAACTGGAAGAAAAATGACAAGACACAAGTGTGTATAAAATTAAGCTGCAAGTAAGGAAAATATGGCAGAAATCAAATGTGCATAGTGTAGATAAATAATTGCAAAAAAAAACTAGTAGTTCTCAGCAATCACTACTCTCAATCATAGAAGCTATCTCACAACAGAACACACAAAGTGCAAGACTGGTCCATTAGTCAAGAGTGAAGAGTCTGAAAACCACACGCTAGAGGGCACCTAAAAGACAAAAGGCTATGAGTATAACGTTTGCTCAATGATTCTTGCAAATTGCAATGACAGGAGACAATCAAGTTTTGCACTGAAAATTTCTATGCAAAACAACTACATGTTTTATAGATCTTATTCTAGACTACTGACAGTGCTTACTGAAAACTACTGAAGAAAATCCATAACAACAGACTTAATTCAGTGCCCATGTAGTAAATAGTAGCTGCATTGCACCCCTTAACCAGGGAAATAGGGAATAGAACTCATTCCTCCTTGAAGAACATGACAATAACATCTCAAATGCAGGTGCAAATACTTGAATTATAAGCTCTAACATTGCATTTTAGCTCCATATATACTAATTAAAAGGAGGCTTTGTACATATATAGTTGTAAGAAATCTTTAGGACCACCTCAATCTCCGGTGATAAGACCAATGGCCTTAGATTATAATTAATCAAGCTACAGACAGTCTCAGGATCGAAGCAAGCTAAAGCAACAAGAACGGCAACATCTGCCAAGGAGAGAAAAGTGAGAAATAAAGGAGGATATTGAATTGAGAAAAAAAATGCCTGGCCTTCCTGCATACCATCATAATCCGTATCACGGAACGGTTTCTTCTTCACCAAAACTCTCCTCCATTTCATGAGCTAAGTCCGCATGGTGGCCTCCATGCCTTGGCTCTGCAGAAGAACTGAGAAGACGGCGACGGCGACGGCGAGGTCACCGGAATGGCCTCTCCGAAGCATGCTGAAGAAGGGAAGCTGTAGGCTGCAAGTTGCACGAGATGGTAGCATTGGCATCCTCCTCATCCTTCATGTCCAGTGAACAAGCGTGTGGGTGAGAGAGAGAGAGAGGGGTAGTGGAGGGAGCAAGATTTCCTTGCACTAGATGCAAATGCATTTTTGGTTAGAATACTAGAGTTTTTAAGCACACACAACCTAGCATGAGTTCACATCAAGATCATCTGTGGCAGCTGGCATGTGCTCCCATGCATCATATAGCTAGTGTTCACAAAGCCTATCAATATGAGCTATAGGTCTCAAAAGATTTGACCATTCAATGATTTATCACTCATATAAGTAAAATACGGGACTATCTGAATAGAATATATGATGGTAAGAATTAATATAATAAGACAGAGTGGTAAATAAGGAATATCATTTCTTTTAAGTGGTAAATCATCTTTTGTGGTCGTATTAGAATTAAAACTAGATATCGTAACACTTTGTATTCTCGTGTTAGTGGTTGTTACATATACTGAGTTTGGGATAAAATACTGCACTCAACTTTGGAGCAAAATATCGACTAATCCATTGAAAATCTAGATAAAACAATGCTGCAATATTTCTTTTGTTCTACATAATAGAAGAAAACTATTGTGTTCTACACCAGGTGCACAAAGCCAAGTGATAACATAAAAATGTGAGTGGATAGAGGACAAAAAATATGCAACATCTTTCCAAACCGATGGAAAGTAATGAATGTAGTGGATAGCTAGAAATGTTGAGGTTATTTGATTGGAGAGACTAAAATTCATGAGATGTTATGTGTGGAAAAAATAATTCAATGAGCAAATTATAATGTGCCTGTGTGTTTTCCACGTAATTGAAAAAATAATAACTCACTCTAGATCCCTAATCATAGCTGTTGGGGGAAGCAGATGCTACGCTAGTTGAAAAACAAAAATTTTGTTCCGCGCACATCAAGAAACCTTGCTTAGAGAGAACCATAGATCGGTACCACTTAGCACACACCACATCGGAAGAAGAGTTTGAGAAACGAGTTGATACAACACATACGTGTTGGTATGGTCAAGAGCCGATCAACGTTGTCTGGAGGTAGCCAATCAAGGTCCTCGAGAAGTAGCCGATGATGCCACCGATCCAATCAGTGATGTCGATGCCTATCACCGACATCGATACTTATGCAAAGTAGAATAGCAGTGCCTCTACTAATATCCACATATCCTGGGTAGGAATGTTGGCCAATGGTGTACTAGCACTCGAACGGTCAATGAGGTGGTCAGGCTTAAAAGTGATGGCGGTGACTTAGGGTTTCTCGTGGAAGCTAACAGATTAGCATGCGAACAAACATGTTATGCACAAGATCCTCGCTCTCATATATATAGACGTACTAGCTTGGACCCTACTAGGCTTAATGTCACGCACCGATTTTACAAAACTGGGAATTTATTGAATTTCCAGAGAAAAACAATAAATACAAGATGTTCATCACACGACCTCGTGCATACGACAAGCAAAGTATAGCTCGCAGACTATTTTATTACACAAAATTTTAAAGTAATAAAGAGAAAAAAAAATTGGCGATGAACATCTTGCTCCAAGACTCGCATCCCTGACTGGGACAGCTACTCTAGACCTCTGTCTTCGATGAACTCGTCATCTAAAAGATTTTGTCAACGGGTATGAGTACAAAAATACTCAACAAGCCACCGAGAATGCAATAGTAATGTGGGATAATAACAAAGTAATGATAAAGGTTTAAAGTGCGGAAAAATACATTTTTAAGTTGCAGCATTTAATGTAGTCAAGTTTAATTATACAGAATAATAAATATGAACAATGCATCATCACCTAACTCGAGGAGCCCAGTTGGCCCTCCTCACTCAACAGTCCTTACATGTCAATTCATCACGCAACACTCATAAATATAAACTAACTGCGAGATGTCACGCAACCCGCCCTTAACCGTGGGTTCGACTTTTTGAAAAGATTTAGACTCTGATCAGAGGTGTACTACTGTACCCACAAGGCACTCATCCCTGCACATCGTAGTGTGTTTAGACGACCCAAGTCACAGAAACTCGTGCCAAAACCTCAGCATGAGATGCTTCAATCTGATAACACCTGCTCTAGGTTTCGCTGGCGCGCCAGTGCACTGGACAACGTCGCACCCCCTTTTGCGCCACGTCGGTACAAGCCACCCACAAGTGTTGCTTGATCCATCTCCAAGTGGTGCCTCGAGTTGGAACACCACATACCTCTAGTTAGGATTTACTCACTAGACTTGTGGTTAGTACGGAAGTGCTTTGCAATGGATCCCGCAGACCGGTCCTTATAGTGCCCCGAGTGTGACTAACCAATGCCCTCGCTTGCACTCGGAACCCACCATGCTAACATACTTAACCAAAACTCCAAGACCAATAGAATTTTAGGGATGAGAGGATAATGGGGATCATATAATAGAATCCAAATCTCTATGACTCGTTTTTATCCTATAGTGGTTATGTCGATACATTGACACTATCTAATAATAATATTAAGGTGACAAGGAGTTTTTGGATCAACAACATGGCTTGGGTTTGCACATCAAGGTCGGGGATCTAAATAAATATAATGTAAGGCTTTCAATTTGACTAATGTATTTATAACCTATGGGTTTTAGCGATATTTTAGAAAAACTAGGTTCAATATGCTCAAAATTTAGTGTGGGGACTTGCCTGGATTTATAAATGGAGAGGGAGGAACCTTGGGGAAATTGGTTCGGCTCCTCGACGGTGTCGTAACCTTCTAGGCACGCAAAACAAAATAATAAACAATAAAACAAATAGTACAAGCATTTAATTAAATTGGTTAAAGTTTGTAGAGAACGCAAGGCTAGGTTTTCTGAAACTAAAATGGTGAATTTTGGAGTAATAATGGAGGTGATAAGAATTTTTATAGTTTAAGAATGGTTTCCATGTTTTTATTTTTAATGATAAAGAATACACACCTATCAATTAAATTGGTTAAAAATATAAGAGATAAAGAGACAAATCCCCTGAAAATGGAATAGTTAATTGCAGAGTTAATTCTAATGAGTTTATGAATTTTGAAGTCTGATATGAGTATTCCTAAATTATATTTAAATTTTAATCAAAACAATATAAAAGTTTATTTTAAACATATAAATTTTATTTGATGAATGGGAAGAGAATAAAAAAGGTAAACCTTCTGAAATTTAAATGGTGAAATTTAGAGTTAATTCAAAGAAGTTATGAGTTTTTGAAGTTTAAAACAATTTCTAGGATTTTATTTTAATTCCAACTAAAACAATGTAAAATTTTCAATGTAAACCTATACATTTTTCTGGATGAACATGAAGAGAATAAAAAGACAAACTCTCAGGAATTTGAATGGTGAAATTTGGAGTCAATTTGAAGGAGATATGAATTTTTGAAGTTTAAAACAATTTCTAGAATTTTTTATTTAATATAAAATAGCTTCCGGTCCACGGTGAATCGGACTCATGGTGAACTTGAGGAATGTGCGCGTGGACCGGATCCACCACAGCCGTTGGATCGTGATCGGGCGCACGCGGGCGATGTGGGGGGTGTTAAGTGAAAATGGACGGTCATGATTAAATCCCGGCGAAACGGTATCGATGGAGGGCTCAGATTGAAGCAGGGTTTTAAATGAAAATGAGCGGCTCATATCACGCGATACCGATCAAAAGCGATTAGGGCTGATCTAGGCGCTCGGTCACACGATCTAATCTAGGCCGCACGTTATAGATCGAGCGGTCCAGATCCAATCTGACACGGCACGGAGTAAAAACCCTGCGGTTGTCTTCTCCAGCGACAGCAGTGCATGGCAGCGAGCACAACGGTGACAACGGTGACCTAGGGTCTGATCTAAAAGTAGAAATGGAATGAGAATACGGCAAGGAGTATTATGGTACTGAAGATGGGGATTGGGAAGGGCTGGACATGGTCGGCGATGAGCATGGCGGCAGTCGTTGCATCAGGTTGTCGGCGGGGAGGGTGCTCTAGTGGTCAGGAGCACGAGTGGAGTGGTGGCTAGGGATGGGCGGGCGTCGGGGGTCACGGAGGGGGCGACGGCGAGGCAGACGGTGGTCTCTAGCGATGGCGAGCAACGACTAGAGGTGAAACAGAGGCGACGACAATTTTGGGCTTTGTGCGGCTCGGGATTGCGGGGGCTGAGCGCTCTCGGGTCGCGGGGTGTAGCGTAGGAGGGGGCTTTTTAGGGGTCGTCGGCGGTGTTAAGAGGGCGTGATAGGGGGAAGCCGGGGGCAGTTTTGCTTTAACGCCGGTGAGCTCGGGGTGCACGGGGATACATCGAACCGGTACGGAATCGGACAGGATTCGATGGGGGAAACTGTCACTGGAGATTGGGGATCATTAATCTAGGATCAATTTGAGGGGAGGAGGTCGGCGGCAGTGGATTGGTAGGGCTAGGGTTTCGGACGGCGAGGGGGGAGAAATTTGGGGGTGATTCCGGCGGAGAAGAAGGTAATGACAGGTGGGGTCGGGTGGCAGCGAGCGCGAGCGGGGACAGATGCAAGCGGGCGGTGCCGACAGGTGGGCCTGTGTGCGGGAGAGAGGGGCGGAGACTGACAAGCGGGCCAAGGTAGTCAGTGAGGGCAAAGAGAGGGAGGGTGCGGGCGCGCGCGCGAGGGAGAAGCTGACAGGTGGGGGCTGGGTGTCAGTGGGGCGTGAGAGAGGGAAAGGAGGGAAGCGGTCCACTAAGATTTAAAATTCTTTTTCTAATTAAAATAATTCCAGAAATTCATTTGTAAAATATGATCTCTCAGCAGAGGTTCTAAAAATTTATAAAAATTCTCAAAAATATGTTTTGGTCTCATGAATCTAACATAATTTTCTCAGTTCAAAATTTGAATTATTTCCTCACATTTTTATTTATTTGGACATTTTCAGTTTATTCAAAAATCAAAATTAATCCTTTGCCTGTTAAAAATAAATTTTCTCAAAAATTTTGTTTAGATGCCTCTTTTGGTTCAAACCTGATTAATTGACTTCAGTCAAATAAAACTTTTGATTACTTCATTTTATTTTTCCTTAAGGTTTTCCCATTAATTTAACCATTTTATTATCCAAACTCAATTTATTCATTTTAAAAAAATTATTTTTCTCCAATTTATTAATTTTAGAAAAATTCATAGTGTTACACTTAACCAGGATACTACTTGGATCTCTATCTGATCTATTCAGATCTCTATCTAAACCATTTGGATCTCTCTCCAAATTGAACCTAATTTGAATTCTATTCCAATCTAGTGTTTCAACCCATTGAGTGTGTGGCTTTATAGGTTCATGTATAGTTTGGTTAATATATGTAAACTCATTTCCAATACTTTGTTAACAGTGTCCTCTAGTAAAGGATATTAACCCAAGTATATGTAAAGATCATATCAGTTGAACCTTGTAATATTCTCTTGTATAAATTCCTTTGCCTCACAATATTGATCGAGCACAAGGTGAGACTTATGTCATCCTATCAATAGCTCAATCGCTCTCCTGATCTTTGTATTGGATTATAACTTGTGATTAACTCCTTAGTCACATTGGTATGGTCATGCACTTCTATAATCCACTATATCAAGGAGCTAGAGAGATCTATCCCATAAGAAGGGTCAAATTTCCTCTTGATCACTCACATCCTACTACATGTTTCATAACATATCCAAAGACTACTTTTATAACTACCCAGTTACGGAATAGCATTTAGTAGTCTCAAAATAAGCTACTACGTATGTTGGGAATTATGATAAACTCAGATCTAAGGACTTTACACAAACACTATTGAGACCAACTGATGACACGTAGAATCTCAATATTGTCTTATAGTGGGTTTATCCAACATATGTACATGTTATTGAGTTGCTCTGTCCATACCCATGATCCATGAGACATGATCATCAATCAATACACATGTTGATCTCCATCATATATATTCCCACTTCCACATAAAAGCACTTTAGTGAGGGGTAATAACATACATTAGTGATGACACATCCTCCATCACTCTTATCACTTTAGTAAAGTCCTATCATTAGTGATGATAAAAGACTCATCACTAAAGGATCTCTCTAGGTCCATATCATGTCTGATATGACCCCTTTTAATGATAGGTGAACATTGTAACCCATCACTAAAGATCAAACTATAGTGGTGATCATCACTTTCCACCCGTCACTATAGTCTAACTTTAGTGACGGATCTCAATATCTACCCATCACTAAATGGGGTGATGTCAGAGATGACATGGACCTGAAAGGACCCTTTAGTGATGGGGAATAATTAACCATGTGTTGGTGAAAGGTTGTATATAGACATTAACTATTGGACCGAAACAGGCGACCAGAGAGGGGATGAATGGAAGCTTATAAAATTTCTTCCCTAAAATGATAGGCTTCGAATATAGTCTTCGAAGTGGTCTAGTTCGAAGGTATCAAAAACACTCCGAACTAGGAATTCACATGGGACTAGCTATAATTCGTGGCCCAAAAAACTTCGCTCACACCCGTACACCCAAAAGCACACAGCACGGCTTCGACTGAGCAGACCACACAAAGAGGTCTTCTAGACAGGCTCCACACACAAGCGCTTAGCTATGATGTATATTCCCTTAGATTACTTCATAGCAAGGCTTCGCTAGGCTTCACACTAACAAAAATACTCAGTACAGACTCCGATAAAACTGGCACACACAAACATAGGCTTCGCACACAGAACCTGAAGTTCGGGAATACTTGACCTAGAGTATAGCTTCGCTAGTGAATTCTCTGAGTCTTGGCCTCCGATACACAACAAGATGAAGATACTCTCAAAACTAGAGAAACAAGCCGTGTGTAAACTTGTTCATGGATTCAGATGAGGTTTCACACAAGGTGACAGAAGATATCCCAGAAAATCAAGTTGTTCATGCGATAAAAGATGTTTCTTCTGGTGTAATAAAAACACTCAGAAAACTCAACAAAACTCAGTGTACATACGCATGAAATAAAAAAGTAAATGTTCAAGCAAGAGACCAATTGGAGTTTAAACATAAATTTCATTACAAGAACAGAGAACACAAAAAGCTCACAAATCTGAGTATGGAGTTTGTGGTGACTAGATCTAGGGAAAAGATATTGCAGAAGGTTCTAAACCTAGGCAAGGTGTTCTTTTCTAGACCTCAGCCTGCCTCTCCTTTTATAGGCCAACTCAAAATGTGAAGTGACTACAATACCCTTAGGGTTTACAAGTTTTCTACCTCATGCAGTCACGGGGGTACAACATGTAGTCCTACTTTATTCAAAGCTCCTTTTTGTGTCAACTTTGTAGGTTGGAATCTTCAAAGCCTTGTGGCACTTTGCGAAGTGCCTGTGTGACCTCGGTAGTATACTTAGAACCCAAAGGCTCTGCTATACCGAAGTCTTGTCTTTGATATAGTGATAGTTTTGAGCTGAAGCCGTCAAAGCCCTTATCGACTTCGCACCATAACCTCTGGAGTGGATCACCATAGCTTCGTAGCTTCTCTTAGACCGAACACCATTTGTCCGTGTACTGAATCTATGCATGGCCGAAGCATGACGAGTCATCCAAACTTCGAAGGCCCACGTTCGAAATACCTCCCTACAGTGGGTTTCCACCACCACCTCCGAAGTGCCTTCTCCTGGAGCAATTCCTCGAAGTGCCTCTGCACAGAGCACCCCTTCGACATGCCTCCACCCGAAGCGCACCTTCTAAGAGCCTCTTCATAGAGGACTTCGTTCAACATCCTTTGAGACGTCTCCGCTCGGAGCACACCTTCGAAGTGCTTCACCTCCGAGGACTTTTCTTCAAGGTATCTTTTTCGGAGCACCCCTCCGAACTTCATGCCTCAACTAGTGCACCTTCTACCCGAGGCCTGACCTTGACTTCACCTAGCCTTCTTGATCCTTTGGCATCAAGCTCCTGCCTCAATCCTGTCCCCTGACTATTGACCGTCATGTCGCCTCTGAGTCACCTGCACACCATCGACAAGCAACCAAGTTTTCTAATACCCCGAAGCTACTTCGAGTAAAATAGCCCTTCGGTGCTCACGAACCCCTTCGATGAGCACCCCAACCAAAACACCTTTCGATGCACATGTGCACACAACAAATATTGAACCCATTTGGTAAAAGCATCCAAAGGACCCCTTCATCCAGAGATGCACATCAATCACGCATCACAGACTGAAAACAAGACACATCTCAACTTGGTTTCTCAATAACACTGACCATGTGTTGTGCACACTACTCATGTTACCAAAAGGTTTCATGCCATCCATACTCACGACAAATCTAATATTCATGCAATCGTTAGCAAACCATCAAAATGGGGCATTAATTGTTCTCCAATGAGAAGAATATCTACTGGGTGTCATGTCATCGATTCATTGTTACGTCCCTTTTTATGCCACCTTAGCCATTTAGACTCATTGGCATTTACAAACATCCACTACAGATAGGGGATTACAGAGAAATACAATACCACTTTCCTTCTCATGCACCCATCGTCCAGTTCATCATCATCTTTTTCTATTCTTGAATCGATGTGTGCCACATATTGGACATATATCAAGGTCTGCATAGTCTATGAAATAAAACACAATCATTCCTACATACATGTATTTTTTCTATGTCTAGCCCTAGAGGACATACTATCTTCTTAGCACCGTACACAGTGGTAGGCACCTTATTCTATTCTAGCATCAGGTCCCTTAGCAAATTCAGTAATGCTTTAAAACTCACATCATACCATCTGAATTATCTTCTTAGCACCATACACAGTGGTAGGCACCTTATTCTATTCTAGCATCAGGTCCCTTAGCAAATTCAGCAATGCTTTAAAACTCACATCATACCATCTGAATATCGCCTTCATTTGTAGCAATGTCAAGACATTGTATAATACCATATGCTTCACATCATACCATCTGAATATCGCCTTCATTTGTAGCAATGTCAAGACAACTTGTTAATCCACATCATGTACCATCTAATCAACATTGTCCATTATATCAGTATACATATCTTTATTAATTCCTAAAATGTCATTGTCGCTCTTGCAATTCATATCACTAGTCCCACCTTCATCTTTACTAGCAATCTGATCTACTTTTCCATTGCTTTCTCCTTCTTCGTCATGCTTGATCCATATATGATATCCCTTCTTAAATCTATGTCTGAGAAAATGGTCATAAACATATTTTTAATTTGGAGAGTTCTTCTTGTTCTTACAATCATAGTATGGACACCACATTGCAGTCTTTCCATTAGCTTATATATCTTATCTAGGAGTACTCATAAAATACTTCACCCCACTGAAGTATTCATTGCAAGTACAACTATTAAGATACATCCATCTCCTTATTGTTGGCACATACAAAATAATCAAAAAACAACAATTATATATATCCAAGTTTATGACTTACAGCAATTAAAACATGCTTTAGGCACTAATAGAGAAGGATATGTCCTAAATACCATCTAGGGATGTGCGGCCCATGTAGCTAGACCTCGTGGTTCTGTACGTTTATAGAGAGAATTTCGACAACATCTCCTAGTTGTTCTCCAAATACACGTCTCTACTTGAGGTCGAGAGGGTTGTGTGTCCAAAGAACAATAGGGAGACACCACCAAAACTCTCTTTGGAACCGTAGAGGACCATGTGTGTTGGGGGAGATAATCCCTAGAGTCGACGGGGTGGGCCCCCGGCCGGAGGGCCCAGGCCTAATGACGAAGGCCGTCTTCCGGAGGAGCAAGGCCGGAGGCCACCCTCCGGAGGAGCGAGGCCGGAGGTCACCTTCCGGAGGAGCGAGGCCGAAGGCCACCTTCCGGTGGGAGGAAGCCGGAGGCCGCTCCGCGGCGTAGGACACGGGAGCTCGCCTTCCGGAGGCCGAAGGTCCGAAGCTCTCGGCCGATCCGGCAGGGCGGACCCGAAGAGAGTCGTAGCGGGAAAAGGACTAGGCGGTCGTACGAAGGACAGGATCGCGATCTTCTGAGCCGTGTCGGGCGGCGCAGGAAGCACCCGACACGGTTGATACGCTGTCAGAATCGAATCTTCTTGTCTGTACTATGTATCTCTTTGTCTGTACTATGTATCGCCTATTTTGTCTGTACTACCAGTCAGAGTTGGTCGGGGGGCCGTTGGCAGCCCGGAGGCGCTTAGTCCTCTGGGCGGGGCGCCCTATAAATACCCATCACTACAGTTGTAACAGGCAGGCTGATCAAGGCATTGAATACACTACTCTCTTTTTCCACTAAAACCTGCTGGTTCGATCCGTCGTCCCAACAGTTGGCGCCGTCCGTGGGGATCCTAGTCCGAAAAGCTAGTGTCCTCTACACCCATCCACCCAAAGCATGTCGAGCCGAAAAGGAGCGAGCACGGCCCCCCTGCGCAGGTCGACTCGAACCGCCGGGGGCGAGCCCGCCCCGGCCGACGACCCCAATCCTTTAGCTCCCATCACCACAACCGTCGGAGCAGCGCCTCCAGCGGGCTCCGCCCAGTTGCAAGAAGAGACGCCCGGAGCTCAAGGCACCGACGGCCTGCCCGAGCCGACCTCCGCCAACCTGGCCGGGTCGCCGGGCGGGCCGCCGGAGCAGCATCTCCCGGGCGGACCTCCAGTAGTAGTGTCCCTTCAGACAGACTACGTCCGCTCGCGGGACCCCGACACAACTTCCGGGGGAAGCGGGAGCCAAGCCGATGCCCTGGCCGCCGAGAACGCTAGGCTGAAGGCGGAGCTGGCTTTGTGGCGTCAGGAAGCGTCGCTCCGGCCTCCGGCCCCTCCGGCAGCCTTCCGCGCCGCGAGAGCTGCGGTCACGGACCTGAGCGACGACGAGAACCCCCCGGAAGAGGAGAACGCATCATACGACGAAGACTCTCCCCTGCACCCGGACATCCAGAGGTTGCGCTTCGGTTCGAACTTTCGCGCCGCCAAGCTCCCCAAGTACTCCGGGGACTCCGACCCCGGCGAGTTCTCTCGCTCTTACGCTCTGGCGATAGAAGCGTCTGGGGGGAGCCGGGACGCCATGGCCAAATGCTTCCCTCTGGCGCTCGAAGGGATCGCCCTTCGGTGGTTCTGGTCCCTCCGGCCAGGGACCATCCACTCGTGGGAGCAGCTGAAAAAGAAGTTCGTCAACAACTTCCAGGGAACCTTCGTGGCCCCTATGTCCACCGGGAGCCTTTTTCAAGTGAAGCAGCAACCTGGAGAGACCTTGCGGCAATACTCCCAGCGCTTTGCGCACACCAAAGCTCAGATCAAGGGGCTTTCGGCTTCTTCAGTCATCGACGCGGCCCGGGAAGGCGTCACCCACCCAGGTCTCCTCGACAAGCTCCACCGGAAGCCCATCTCTTCGGTGGCGCAGCTCATGACGTACTTCGAAGAGTACGCCCGGTCCGAAGAAGGCCAGATACGCCGACAGGCGATGGTAGTCCCTGTCCAGGCTCCGAACGTCCGGGCGTACGAAGCGCCTCCGGAGCCAAGCCGAGGCCCGCGTCGCGCCCCCGACTTCCGGCGCCTGGAGCCCGCTCGCCCAGACCTTGTTCATCAAGATTCACGGCGGAACCGCAAGCACGTTCGGGGGGAAGTCCTTAGCATCACCCCTCAAGCGCCCGCCAAGCACCTGCACACGCCCGGCGGGAGTCGCCAGGCCGGGCCCAAGCCTCCAACCCGAGCGCCTGCCGGGGGAACCTTTTACTGCAGCGTCCACGGAGAGAACCGGAGCCACGACACCGACTCCTGCCGCACCATCCTCGCTCTTCGCAGTGACTACCTCGAGCGCCAGTCCGGTCGTGGTTCCTCCGACCGAGGGCATTCTGCCCCTCGGCCGGACCAGGTCCAAATAGTCGGGCGACAGGAAGAGCCGGAGGCCGTGACCCCGGTCGAGGGATTCGGCGGAGTCCCGGCCCTCAAGTTTGAAGCCGCTCTGGACCGCGGCAAGCGCGTGGTCCTTCCCATATCCGGAGGGGGGGCCCTCGGAGCGCTGTCTAAGCGGCAGCGTCGGGATTACGCTCGGGAAGTTGGGCACATCGGCACGTCCAGCCCTTCGATCCTCCCGGAATGGTCTCACGTCCCCATCAGCTTCACCGCCGAAGATGCCGCCGGAGTCAAGTTTCCTCACGCCGACCCACTCGTCATTTCGGCAGACATCGCCGGAGCCGAGGTGCGTCGCATTTTAGTCAACGGAGGGAGTTCCGCTGACATCATCTTCGTGCAGGACTTTGATCAACTGTGCTTGTCGCGCAAGCACCTGCTGCCAGCCTCGCGACCGCTCCAAGGCTTCTCAGGCCCTCCGCTCGATGCTCTGGGCCAGGTCTTGTTGGAAGTGGCGTTCGGCACCGCGCCCCTCCAGCGTCGCGAAGAAATCCTGTTCGACGTCGTCGATGCTCCGTACGCCTACAACGCCATCTTCGGCCGAGGGATGCTCAATCGCTTCAGCGCCATCGCTCACCACAACTACCTCTGCCTCAAGATGCCAACTCCCGGAGGGGTGTTGTCCGTCCTGGGCGACCAAGCCGCAGCCCGCCGGGTCGAGTACGGCCACGCGGCGCCGCTGGAGCTGCGGCAGGTCCACAGTGTCCGCGAAGGTGCCGAAGACACCAACCTCCCACTGGAGGCCGGCCCTGCGCAGAAAGGGCGCCCCGCCAAACCCCTCCCAGAAGGGGAAGTTGTCACCAAGACCCTGATTCACGGAGGGAAAGAGTACTCGATCAAGTTCGGAGGGGGCCTGGAGCCAGAATTATCAGCACAGCTCGAAGCCATCGTCTGTGGCAACCTCGACATCTTCGCATGGTCGGACGAAGACATTCCTGGAGTCGACCGGTCCATCATTGAGCATTCCCTGGCAGTTGATCCGAAGGCACGACCAGTCCGCCAGGGGCTTCGGAGGCTATCCACCGAACGGGCCGAGCTCGCCAAGGCAGAGACCGACAAGTTGCTCCGCGCCGGGGTCATCAGGGAAGTGAGTCACACCGACTGGTTGTCCAACCCTGTATTTGTCCAGAAGAAAACATCTGGCAAATGGCGCATGTGTATCGACTTTACTTCTTTGAATAAAGCTTGCCCCCGTGACCCCTACCCGCTGCCTCGCATCGATCAGCTAGTAGATTCCACAGCCGGAGCTGAGCTCCTCAGCTTCCTCGACGCATACTCCGGTTATCATCAGATCTGGCTCAAGCCTGAAGACCAAGTGAAAACCAGCTTTGTCACCCCAGCCGGAGTGTTCTGTTACCTCCGGATGCCCTTCGGCCTCCGTAATGCCGGAGCGACCTTCTCAAGGTTAATCTCAAAGGCCCTCGGTCATCAGCTCGGGCGAAACGTGGAAGCCTATATGGACGACATCGTCATCAAGACTGCCTCCGCAAGCCAACACGGGTCTGACATAGCCGAAACCTTCGACAGCCTCCGGCAGTGTGGGATCCGGCTTAACCCTGACAAGTGCGTCTTCGGAGCACGCGCAGGGAAGCTGCTTGGGTACCTCGTCTCCAGCCGCGGCATCGAAGCCAGTCCAACACAAGTTCAAGCACTGCAGAACATGGCGCCACCTCAGAACCTGTGGCAGGCACAGAAGCTGGCCGGACGGTTGGCCGCCCTTGGGCGTTTTCTCGCCAAATCAGCAGAGCGAAGTTTGCCCATCTTCAAGGTGCTCCGAGGTTCCAAGCATTTCGAATGGACCCCTGAGTGCCAGGACTGTTTCCAGCAAATAAAAGATTATCTCTCCGGCCTCGTGGCCCTTGCTACACCCCGGGCCGGCAGCCCTTTGTTGGTTTATCTCGCCGCCTCCGGCACCGCCGCGAGCGCGGCCTTGGTTCAAGAAGAAGAGTCCAGTGGGAAGCTAGTCCAGCGTCCCGTCTACTTCATTTCCGAAGTTCTCACCGACGCCAAGGCCAGGTACTCCGAGCTAGAGAAGGTGGCCTATGCCCTCGTCATGGCCTCCCGGAAGCTCCGGCACTACTTCTTGGCCCACGACATCATCATTCCAACAGCCTATCCGCTGGGCGACATGTTCAGAAACAAGGACGCCACTGGTCGCATCGGGAAGTGGGCAGTAGAACTGGCCCCATTCGGGATCTCCTTCGTTGCCCGGACAGCCATTAAATCCCAGATCCTCGCCGACTTCGTCGCGGAGTGGACGCGGGCCCAAGAGCCCGCGGGCACCAGCACAGGCGAAGAGATTTGGATCGTCTTTACGGATGGCGCTTACCAGGCCTCCGGGGCTGGAGCCGGAGCAGTCATCGTCTCCCCGTCAGGTCAGCAGGCCCTATACTCCGCTCGGTTAAGCTTCAAGGCCACCAACAATGTCGCAGAATATGAAGGAGTCCTCTTAGGACTTCGCAAGGCGCTCGCACTGGGAGCCGCGCGTGTGATCGTGAAAACCGATTCCCAAGTGGTCGCCGGGCACATCGACAAGACCTTCAGAGCGAAGCACCCGGACCTCGCTTCCTACCTCGACTTCATCCGCAAGTGCGAAGTATCCTTCAAGGGTATTTCCGTCCAGAACATCCCGCGCAGCGACAACGCCCAGGCCGATGCCCTCGCCAAGGCCGGAGCCGGCGCCCAAGCCCTGCCACCAGGGGCTTTCTTCGAGGAACTCGCCCAGCCTTCGGTGACACCTCGAGGCGAGGCGCCCATCTCCACCGCCCAAGACGAGTGCGAACCGTCGCTGCAACCGGCTCTAGTACTCTGTTCGGCCAGCGTCGATTGGCGCGACCCCATCCTGCACACGCTCGCGGGTGGCGGCGAAGTCCATCCCAGTCCGGAGCAGGCTCGCCTCCAACTCCGCGCGAGGTCATTCGAAGTTATCAATGGAATCCTGTACAAGTCCGGAGTATGTTCCCCGCTGCTCCGCTGCGTCTCGCATTCAGACGGTGTCGCCATGCTCCGAGAAATACATGAAGGGCTGTGCGGCAGTCACCTGGCGCCGCGGGCCCTCGCAGGCAAGGCCCTCCGGCAAGGCGTATACTGGCCCACTATCATCGCTGACGCGGAGGAACTCGTCCGCACATGCCAAGGTTGCCAGTGGATGGGCCGCCGCAGTCACCGCCCCCCAGCAAGATTTCTACCTATCCCTCCTGTGTGGCCTTTGGCTCGTTGGGGCATGGACCTCGTCGGCCCACTCCCTAGAGCAAGGGGGAACCTGCGCTTCGTCGTCGTCGCCGTCGAATACTTCTCCAAGTGGGTTGAAGCGGAGCCGCTAACTACCATCACATCCCGAAGCGTCCAGAAGTTTTTTTGGCAGCATATCGTGTGCCGATTCGGTGTACCCAAGCAGCTCACATTGGACAACGGAACGTAGTTCGACGCCGGCACTTTCCGGGCATTCTGTGACGAGCTGGGAATTCAGCTTTGCTTCGCGGCCGTGCGGCACCCCCAGTCTAACGGGGCCGTGGAGCGAGCTAACGGGCACATTCTGTCCGGCCTCCACAAGCGCATCGTCGGGTTGGCTCGAGGCACGTGGCCAGACGAACTACCCAAGATCTTATGGTCCATCCGGACGACCGTTTCTCGGGCAACGGGCTTCACCCCGTTCCGCCTTTTGTTCGGCGACGAAGCGATGACGCCGACGGAGCTCCGTGCCGGTTCACTGCGCGTCGTAGCACCTGAAGTTGAAGATGAGCGCGCCGTCTCCCTTGACCTAGCCGAAGAAACGCGGCTGCGCGCCGTCGCCAACCTATCCCACTATCAGAGAGAGACCAAGGGGTGGTATGACACCAAGGTTAAGCACGACGAGTTCCAACCAGGGCACCTCGTCCTCCGTGCGGTGGTCGCCCCCACCAAGTTGGGCAACAAGTGGGAAGGACTGTACATTGTTACGAAGTCAGGACGGCCTGGGTCCTACCGTCTCGCTACACTAGAAGGTGAAGAGCTGAAGCATACGTGGCACGCTGGGGACCTGAAGCGCTACTTCCCGTAACACTACCGATGTACTTTATTAGCGGCCACCGCCGCCCGTTTGTATCCCCCATCTGCGTAATAAAATTTTCAGCTAACTATTCCGACCAGTACAGCTTGCGCCGCACTCCTCATTTTCGGGTTCCGAGCTATGCCTCGACGCACCCTCACATTCGGGTTCCGAGCCCCGGCTCGACGCACCCTCACATTCGGGTTCCGAGCTCCGGCTCGACGCACCCTCACATTCGGGTTCCGAGCCCTGGCTCGACGCACCCTCACATTCGGGTTCCGAGCTCCGGCTCGACGCACCCTCACATTCGGGTTCCGAGCTCCGGCTCGACGCACCCCCACGTTCGGGTTCCGAGCCCCGGCTCGACGCACCCTCACATTCGGGTTCCGAGCCCCGGCTCGACGCACCCTCACATTCGGGTCCCGAGCCCCGGCTCGACACACCCCAAACGCGCTGATGTGACGCGCACCGTACGCTCTCCCTCTCTTGAGCTACTTAGCGCCCAGCTAGTCGACCAGCTACCCGCCAAGAGGGGGGGAAGAGAGAGAGCGAAGCGCAGACTGCAGCAAGCATATGAAGCGTACAACAGTAAGCACATAAAGCATACAATGTTCGTTACAAGCAAAAGGAGGAGGTCAAGAAAAGTTCTCGTCCAGGCCAAGGAGGAACCGCGGGCCCCTTCGGTTAGAAGGGCCGGAAGTCGTGCTCGCCCCCCGACCAGACCTTTCCTTCTTCTTCTTGCGCTCCTCTTCCTTCTTCTGGGCGCGGAAAGTTCTCTGGTCCGCTTGGAGCTGAGCCCAGCTGCGCAGACCGCCCTCCTCGGGGGGCGCTCCGCCCGAGTCAGCCTCCGTATCGGACCAATCAACCGGTTCGGAAGACGAGGACGGCGAGCGGGACCCTCTCTCTTCTTCCTTCACATGTTTCAGAACCCCCTGAAGGACGTCGGAGTCCACACGCCCATCACTGCCGCGGGGAAGAGCGAAGCGCGCGGGCCGGTTTGCCCGCACAGCTTCGAGGATGGCCCAGCGATGCCGAAGGGCGTCGTCCGGTTCAAGTACCTCGACATCAAGATCGCGACTGCAAACACCCTGAGTAAGTCCCAGAAAAGTAGTCTTTATTAATACAACTAAGTTTCCTAAGCTATTACAGGGTAAGGCTGAGACCAATCCCTAGAGCTACACCTGCGGGTCCGGCAAGCGGGCCGAGGTTGAAGGATTCGAAGGGGCTGGAGGGCCGCGAGCACGGAGTGCCTCCTCCAGCCAAGCCTGGATCGCCGCAGGACCTTCGGTCTGCCAGGTCGCCTTGAGCGCCCTCCAAGTTTGGGCCAGGGCAGGGCTTGGCGTCCGGAGATGGTCCCCCACGAAGGCGACCGGGTGCGGACTCGAAGGCGAAGGAAGCGGAAGCCCGGACGCCTCAAGGTGCCGGAGGATTCCGTACGCGGCCACCCGAGCGGACACCTCGCCGTACTGCGCCATGGCAAGGTGTATTTGCCGGACGGCAGAGCGGACGAACTTCACCCGGCGGACCAGGGGCTCCCGGGCGACGTCGAACGTGCCGCAGCTAGTGCCGTAGCGCGCCAGCATCTTCCGCAAAGACTCGGCGGCCTCGGCCGCCGTCTTCCCGGCCTCGGCGAGCTCCTCGGCGGCCTTCCCGTTCCGCACGTTGAGGCCCGCCTCGACCTCCTCCAAGTGAGTCACCCGGGCTCCGAGGGCTTCGACCTTGCTTTCCGCCTCTGAGGCCCGAGCTTGGAGTCGGGAAACCTCTCCCTCGAGCCGATCCGCCTCCGAAGCTCGGGCCCGGAGCACCTCCGCCTCGGCGGCTCGGGTTCGGAGGGCGCCGACCTCCGCTTCCAGCTCGTCGACGCGGGCGGCCCGAGCCCGGAGCCCCTCCAGCTCCGCGACGCGGGCCCTGAGCGAGTCCGCCTCCGCTGCTCGGGCCTCCAGCGCCGCAACCTTCGACGCCTGGGATCGGAGGGCCTCGGCCTCCGACGAGCGCTCGCGGGCCAACCTCTCCGCGGCGGCCACCCGGGACGCGAGCCCTGCGGCGTACGCCTCATGCTGACTGCGTTCGGAGAGTAGAGCGGACATCTGCCCCTGCGCTAGCGCCACCACCTGCGTGCCGAAAAGTGGTCAGAAGAGCCGCAACGAGGGCGTCAAGTGTGTCCAAAGAAAGTACCTGGCCCGCGGCCGTCTCGATGGCCCTTCCGAGGTCCAAGCTATCCGATAGCCCCAGCTCGCCTATCACCGGGGCCTCGCGCAGCCGCAGGTAGTAGTCATGAACCGGGGCCACTCTCGAAGCGAAGTCCTCACCATCCAGCAGGAAGGGGCGCAGAAGCGGCACGGAGCCGCGCGCGGTTCGTAGGTCGGTGGGGGGTCGATGCCGGACTCCGACGTCCCCGGCAGGCTCCTGAGGGGCCCTCTCGGCGCTCCTGGACTCCGCCTCGTCCCGCGGATTCGAGCCTTCCCTCGCGGCGACAGGGGCTCCGGACCTCGCGTCCGGAGCCTCTGCCGGGTAGCGGCCAACTGGCTCCACGCCTCCGGCCGAAGTACCTGCACGAGCGAACGGGAGTTAAATACAGAAAAGCTCCTTGCGCACGAAGGGGCATGACGAAGTTACCGTACCTGCGCCCGCAGTATCGTCAACGCGGTCCGGAGGCTGAAGATGGCCCGACGGGCTTGGGCGGAAAAAGAGGTTATCGATGGAGTTCGGCGGAGAGCTCGCCACCGCCGCGGCCAGCTCCGCCTCCTTATCGGCGCTCCCTTCAACGGCGCCGAGTGGGTCAGCTAGGCCCCCGCGGCCCAAGCTGTCCGTGGCCCTGCTCTCAAGAGAGCCCGCGGAGCCCCCCGCCGAAACGGGTATCGGCGAAGAGGCGGTCCCCGGACGGGGCATCGCTTCGACGGTGCGTGACTCTTGCTCGGCGCCCGGCGCAGGCTCCGTTGGGTTCGGGCGAAGGGGAGCATCCTCGCGCCCCCCGGTGCTCAGCCGGACCGGCAGAGCCGGGGCCAGAACCTCCGGAGGGTCTCCTGACTCCGACTGGACTCCTTCGCTGGAGCCCCCTCCCTCCGAACGGGAAGCCGAGGAAGGTCCCGGCGATGTGCGCTTCGGCCCCCTCACGATCTTCTTCTTCTTCGAGCGGCCCGGAGAAAGGCAGCCGTCCGCATCACCCGCTTTCCTCTTCGAGACGTCCCGGAGGATCTCGCCCTCCGGGAGAGGCGGGGGCGTGAGCTCGAGCGCCCCCCACACTCTATTGGAGCGTTCCCAGGAGCCCACCAGCTCCAGCCGACGGGCCCGCTCGGCCGCGGTGGGAACCCCCAGGATCCTCTCCACCAAGCGGGCGATCTCTTCGGGCGTCCGAGCGACGAGCGATCCTGCATCTTTTCGTCAGGGCCGGGGTACCCCTCGAGCACGCAAAAGCAAGGCTGAAGGCAAAGGAGAGCTGATACTTACCAAGTTGGCGAGAGAGCTCCGTCGGCACCGACGCGTCTCGACTGCTCCGGAGCAAGGCTGGCCACTCCTCCTTCAGCGGGGGGATCTCGAGGGCCACGAACTCCTCCGCCAAGTCCCGCATGCTCATCCGGCGGGCGACGATCTGGAGAAGCTGTACCCTCGCCGAGATGGCCCCGGAGTTGGCTTCGACGCGCGCCTCTCTCCGGAACCAGATGTGGCGCGGTATTCCGGCCAGGCCGGAGGTGAGCCCTACGCGAACGTAGAACCACCGGCTCACCCACTTCGAGTACCACCTTTCGTTGGTGGCCTTCGCCGGGAAGGAGTCTGCGTACCTCCTCCGGAGCTGGAAGTTGATGCTCCCGAAAGCTAGCACCCGGCCGTCCTTCTTCTTCGGTTGGCAGAGGGCTTCGTGCATCTCCGCGAAGACCTCCGCTCTCCCCTCGCAGCCTTCGGCGCGCATGGCCCACTCGAAGATGGCGAGGCGGGCCACGACATTGGGAGACAGCTGCGGGAGCTCCAGATGAAATGCCTCCAGAACCCCAGCAAGAAGCTCTGAGGCAGGGAACCCCAGGCCTGCGTCGAAGAAGGCTTCAAAGACGACGACCTCGCCTTCCCTCGGTCGCGGGGCCGTCTCCCGTCCCGGCCTCCTCGCCGGCGTCTCTGGACCAAGGCGGTTCCTGGTCGCCTGCTCGATCGAAGCATCAGTGCACGCAGACGCCCCGAGCTCTAGGGTCTGCTCTCGGAATCGCTCGGAAGCGGGGCGGAGCTCGCGCGCGCCGCGCGCCTCTGGCGTGTCGGTCGCCGCCGCCGCCGCCGCCATCTGGCGTTGCAGGAAACACGGGTCCATCGCCATTGCAGGGACTGGGTTCCTCAACATTCTTGGAGAACAGATGGAAGGAGTGCAGGGATCAGAGGACGAATGGACAGTGGACCAAGCGGCTGGAGTTGGCGTGTACGGGTGAGGAAGGAGGAGGCCGTGAAGGGCGATTATATATCTCTCGGCAAGGCCGGCGGTTCGACTCCCGTTTCGGTTAACGTGTGAACATGGCGGTTCGCGCGGCGCCGCATTTAAAACCGGCTGGCGCATCGGGGCACGGTGGCGACCTCCCGGTGACCCGCCTCTTCGGTGCCGCCGGCGCGCGTATTAATTGCTCTTGGCGGCGCTCGCCCGGCCCCTCGGGGCTGGCGCCCCCGGGGTCAAGATGCGTCGGCCCCCCGTCAGCTCGGTCAACTCCCCTCGGTGTATTGGAAGCGGCCGGAAGCCCGAGGCAGGGCTCAATCCTCCGGCCTCTCGACTCCCTGTCTCAGTGCCCTTCGGCGCCCCGGTGGATGCGGCGCCCTGAAGCGAGGTACGCACTCGTGTGAATTAGCGGGATTATCTTGTGCGCTTCCACCCCCTCCTATTGCAGGACTACGAGCAGGAAGAAGCGAGGGGCTACTGTTGGGGGAGATAATCGCTAGAGTCGACGGGGTGGGCCCCCGGCCGGAGGGCCCAGGCCTAATGACGAAGGCCGCCTTCCGGAGGAGCAAGGCCGGAGGCCACCCTCCGGAGGAGCAAGGCCGGAGGTCACCTTCCGGAGGAGCGAGGCCGGAGGCCACCTTCCGGTGGGAGGAAGCCGGAGGCCGCTCCGCGGCGTAGGACACGGGAGCTCGCCTTCCGGAGGCCGAAGGTCCGAAGCTCTCGGCCGATCCGGCAGGGCGGACCCGAAGAGAGTCGTAGCGGGAAAAGGACTAGGCGGTCGTACGAAGGACAGGATCGCGATCTTCTGAGCCGTGTCGGGCGGCGCAGGAAGCACCCGACACGGTTGATACACTGTCAGAATCGAATCTTCTTGTCTGTACTATGTATCTCTTTGTCTGTACTATGTATCGCCTATTTTGTCTGTACTACCAGTCAGAGTTGGTCGGGGGGCCGTTGGCAACCCGAAGGCGCTTAGTCCTCTGGGCGGGGCGCCCTATAAATACCCATCACTACAGTTGTAACAGGCAGGCTGATCAAGGCATTGAATACACTACTCTCTTTTTCCACTAAAACCTGCTGGTTCGATCCGTCGTCCCAACAATGTGGTATAGCTATGTGGGTTGACATCCTTGGACTGTCCAAAGTGCATGGACAATTCAAGAGTATCTTCCTATAAATATGACAAGTTGTCCAATCATATTTATAATCCAACAATCCTAAACGGGAAACGACGTAATCAGTTGTGCGATTCTAATAAATCATATAAAAATTTATAACAAAATTAATTCATAACTAGCAAAGATCTATTAGTTGTTAATTCACTAATTATTTCACTTTGTTCAACGTATATTTATATATTATAAAAATACAATGGTGCATTAATATTGGAGAAAAAATATAGGAAAAAGTCTAGTTTACCCCCTCAAGTATATAACTATAGACGAAAGTTTTCCTAAACTACAAAGCCAAGCTCTTAGCCCCTCAAACTATTCTATACAAGACAAATAACCCCTAGAGCGGTTTGAGATGGTGGTTTTGATGATATATCTATCCACGTGGTATGAGACACTGATATGGAAAAGAACACTAGTAGGAATGTCTACGTGGATGTGGGACCCACTTATCATTAGCTTGTCATCTTCTTCCTCTCTTTCCTCTTCTCCCTCTCTCATGTGCCAATCTACCACTAGCCCACAAACCTCCCTCTCGGCTACCACTCGACCGCCACCAACACATTGCCTACATGCTTTCACTCGGACTTAGGGGAGAGGGTAACATCGCACGGGGGCACGGGGATGCTAGGCCATAGGTGAGCTAGATGTGCAAGGATGTGAGGAACATGTGAGCTGGGTGTAGTGTGAGTCAAGCAAGAAGGGCATGGGTGAGCTAGGTGCGATGAGACAGGGCAGGCTCATTGGGGCATGAGCGAGTGAGGGTGGGCGTGCAAGGGTGCTGGTCCTGCAGCGTGGGTGAGCCAAGGTGTAGCTATGCGTGGGGCACGGACGAGTCGACTTAGGGCGAGCGCATAAGGGAATTGGGGTGCGAGAGAGCCGGGGCGGGCATGTAGGGGCGCCAACGTGGTGGTTTGTGAGGCGCGGGTGAGATGACTCAAGGTGTGCGGGTAAGATCATTGGGGCGAGTGATATCAGACAAGCGAGGGGGCACTAGTGCCACGGCATGCCCAAGCGAACTGAGGCACGTGAGCTAGCACGCGAGGCATGGGCGAGCTAGGATGGGCATGAGGGGGCACCAGCCCTAGGGCCGTGAGGTAGGCTAGGGGCACCGGGGGCACAAGTGCTAGTAGGGAGTTGGCCAACAGGAATGAGGGGGAAGAGGAAGGAGGAAGAAGAAGAAACGAAGAAGAAAAAGAAAGAAAAGAAATTATGTATTACTAACAATCGGATCCACCGTAAATTTTTCCGTTTCACTAACAAGCGGGTCCTACCATTCACATTCTAGTGCTAGGCCATGTGGATAACCACATCAGAAAAACCACTAGCGTGGACCACCACATCAGCAAACCCATTAGCGTGGACTATCATGTCAGCAAAACCTCTACATAAAATCACCCTGGGGGTTATTTGTCTTGTATAGAATAGTTCGGGGAGTTAAAAACATGGTTTTGCAGTTTAAGGAAACTTTCATCTATAGCTATATAATTGAGGGGATAAACGAGACTTTTTCCAAAAATATACCTTCGATCGGACGTTGGTGCTAGCGGTGGTGCGAGGTGGTACATCAAAGCACGTAATAATGTGGGTCGCCATCTCAACCATACATGTGTTGTAGTGGTTGACCGACCAGTGTATGGGGACTTAATTGTTGCTGGTCAGCATTCATGTGACAAAGGTGAATTTGACGGTGAGTGGGGGCAATAAGTGCGGAGCTCGGTGAATCTCCTTAAATATTTGTCATCAGCGATGGTTATCCCTAAAAACACATCACAAACGTTGGCCTTAGGGTTGCAGGCTCTTTAGTGATATGGGTAAAATAAATCGCATCACTAAAGGCCACACCCTATAGTGATAGGTGATACTACGACCCGTTACTAATGGGGTGTCCCTCTTTAGTGACGGATGTCAACATAACCTATCACTATAGGGGTAATCTTTAGTAATGGGTAATACCCTGGCTTGTCACTAATACGGGTGCCTCATCTTTAGTGACGGTCCATACTATGACATGTTACTAATAATGAAGTATTATTGACGCATGTAAAATAGTTTATCACTACAAGTGTATTACTCATATGCTTCTATATCTATGGTAGTGTCCATATATATGACTTGCATTCGATCAATGATCATTTAGAAATAGTTACATTACGAGTCTCACAAATGAGTCATGTACTCATTGATCCATAATGATGGTTTCTATTTCAAGAAATAAAATAACTTTATTTCATAAATATAGTATGACACGTACAACATATCTATACTGCCTTTAGGGTATAATGCTAACAATAAGAAAAAAAGAAACAATCTTGCACTTTCCATTACATCCAACTAAACCAACAAAAATGTTTTTTGAGATATTACAGAAAAATGTTTTGCTTCAAGTTATTTGGCAATCAATCAGGAAGCACATCAATGCAATTGGCTTTAGGTAGCATAGAATTCTTCAACTGTGATGAGTGATAGTCCTAATCTATGACAAGTGATCGAGCTTATCATTAGTGATATTTAGTTAGTTATGTATTGGATTATTTCAGATGGGTAACTAACTGTCATCAATATTATCATATGTAATGGTTGATAATAACAACATGTCACAAATAGTTATATCACTCATCACATATAAGCATCCATCCTATGCTAGCTGGCTTTACCAACTAGTCGTCATCTATGATGGGTCATATACGAGTTATTTATGATGGGGCATAACTAGAATATACTATTGATGATACATCATCTATGATATGTCATAAAGATGAGTCAACACATATGACCTATAATCTCCTGTGGATTGTACTTATGGTCTATCATATATGAACAATGAAGAGATATAATATCACAACTATTATAGATGGTGATTATTCGTGCTAGGTCATCTTCATCAGACTCAATATAGTCTTATCTGAGATGTTTTTAAGCAATCCACACAAGACGATGTGGAGACATATATTAATATAGAAGAAGAAAATACAAGATCGAATACTGCCCTACGAGACAATAATCAGGAAAAAGAAAAAACATCCAGGCAAGTAACACGCCGTTGCCCTAAACTAAGCCAGCACGACGCCACTGACACCAATCCTACAAATAACAACAACAACATACAAAGATCATAAGTCCCAAAGACGACTACCATCAGACCAAGATAGCACCCCACAACCGAAAAGGGAGCCAACCAAAGAAGGAATGGAGCTCCAAAGGAAGGAAGGAGATGAAAATGAGATAAGACAACCAACTACTGGCGTGACGCCATTAGAGAAAACCACACTAAAGAGGAGCTAGCCGCCACCAGCTCCGAACAACTTCGGATCCCACACAGTCACTATCGCAAGACAGATCCGATCTCTAAACTAACGCCGAGCGACGCCGCATGTCACCATGAGTGAAGAACGCCACCTCCTAAACATCGTGTCACTGCGCTATGTCTGCTTGGTCCCATGTCACCGTGCTCTAGCCCTACCTACTATGCAACGCTTCATGGTCGCCGCTCAGCCCGCTGCCTGACAAAAGAGCTCATATTGTGGCCGCCCTAGCTATACCCCTGCAGGCCGTCGCTCACTGACGTCATCGCACATCTTCGAGCGCCTCCGTGTCAAAGCAGTACCGCTGCCAGGCACCGACTCCGCGCGCCGTCGCCTGTCGCCGACGCAGCTATGTAATTACGGACTGTGATGCATGCAGAGGATCAAATTAAAGGTCTTTAGGAGAGATAAGGGAGAAGATTGTTCCCATAAGGAGCTGACCAAGAGAACGAGTTATAAGGCTTTGGTTTCCTGATCAAAGGAGATGGTAGGGATCCAAAAGTGAAAAACATCGTCTTTTTCCTCCAAGCTCACGTGGGATCCATTCCATCATCTTTCACCCAGTAAAAGGTGGGTAGAATTTTTTTTTTGTTTTGCTGTTACGCTTAAGCAGCCGGTAGGGGTCGCATAGGGTTTACAAAACTGACTATAATCAGACAACGGTTTTTAGACTGATTTCTACCATTACAGGTGTTATCTAGTAAAAAATAAATCCATAACTATTTATGATGAAAAGAGCCAATTGGATTGATGTGGTTTCGGGACCCTAAGAGATGGCTTTTGTTTTTGCCCTTCAGATCGATACGTGTTTCAGAAGATAGTTTAACAATATATATGCATGTGCGACCTTTTTTATAAAGTTAATAAATTATTTGTTAGAGTCAAGATGAAATGATTTTTTATTAATTAGAGATTATTATTATGAAAGGATAGATAAAAACAATTGAAAGAATAAAACTACTTAATATATGGTAATGAGGTAGAAATATTTTTTATAAAGCTAAAGTGCTACAAATAAAGTTTTTAAGACGTGGTGGGTAAGACGTCTGTTAAAGTGAAACTAACCCTTTGTTTCTGTAAAAAAAAAATCAAACCTTTTCTCCAGACTGCAGGCCTGCACCTCTGAATTCTGATCATGTCAGAATTGTATGAAAGATCAAAATTGTTTGTCAAGCAAAGACTTTTTGACGTGCTTATCGATATTCTTTTTTAACTATTTGACGTAAAGAAAAATGAATAAATAAAAAAGGAATAATTCGATTTGTGCCGTTACAATTTTGCGACTTTGGAAAAATATCATTACAATTCACAAAAATATTATTACAAATCGCATATTTAGATTTATGCTATTCCGAAATTGTAGCTCTCACAAAATGTAATGGCATATTTCGGAATTCTATAAAATTATAATGGTATATTTCATAATTCTCTAAATTTGTAATGGTATAGTTCGGAGTTATCTGGATTTGTAATGATATGAATCTAAATACGTGAATTATAATGGTATTTTTCTAAAGTCGGAACATTATAATAACATGATTCAACTTTTAAAAAAAATGCATAGTAGATTAGTAGCTAGTACTAGTAGGCCATGTCTCGCAAAGAGAGGAAGATAGCCTACCGAAAAGTACCTGATTTTCACTCGCATAATAGACTAGGACAACCACAAGCAGTCACAATTTATCTCCTTTCGTAATCCAAGATTAGAGAAGTACGATCATCTTCAATAATACTTTTATTTAGCTTTCTAAAATAAAATTTATATACTTTAAAAAATAACATGACATTTCTAAAGGATTTTCTATCATAAGTGATACCTAAATCTTCCGTTATTTCTCAAGCGGGACGTAGCTCTTTCTAATTTCTTTAAAATATAGAATTGAGATTGTAGGGATATTGTTATGGACTAATATTGTTATGGACTAATTGATTTTATAGATCAACAAAGTTTACGACGATTGTTATATGAGATTTTAGGAAATAAAAAATAGCAATTTTCTTAGAAATGCTGATGCATCTATATATAGAGAGGGTTCGATAACATGATAGATTAGCGAGGCTGTGTGTAATAAGAAATTATAGTTATTTAGAACACTAGGAATTTTTACAAATTTTAAACTATATATATTAATTCATAATCTATGAAAAACATGATATATAAATATTAAATACAGAAATCAATACAAAAATATTTAAAGCCTTACACTAACAAAATGACAACAGCGAAAAACAAGCCAAACCTATGCACCAACTTAATAGGTTCTTGAATGTTGAGTTAGAGCATCTCCAACAGATATCTTAAATTTTATTCCATAAAATTTGATATAGGGATCATCCTATTCATGTTAATTCCTAAAAACTAATTTGATTTCCAACAGTTTTTCTATCCCTATTTTTAAATAAGGAATGAGAAATTAATCCTATATTTAGGATAGATAACAAGTGATTTAGAAAATGGTTTAGAATTGGGATTTGTTTAAGGGTGTTGTTGGAATCTAATTTTCATCAAAATCTTAAATTTTTAAATTTAAGAACCTATATAAAAACTCTCTTGGAGATGCTCTTATTTAAAACACTATCTCATGTAGGAGTTTTTGCGGACGGGGAGGAGTGTATGTGTGAGAAGAGAGAAAGTGTAACTCGACCGTAAACGCAATTAACTAGGAAGTGTAAGGAAATTAATATAAAACAATTTTTAAAGAAAATTATAGATGACAATTGTGTAGAATTTATAATATATGGTTGCCATGAACATATTGTTGATCCAATGGTCCAAAGAGCAATTAGCTTGATAGGGAAAAAAATGTAGAAATGGCACATCTCCATACAATGATACAAGGTATCTAAAAGTGTTGGGTGAAAAATACACAATTGCGCAGATAGAAAAGACATGCAAGATAAAAACACGGTAAAGATTCGCTCGCTTGAACAGCTAACTCGGCCCTACCTCACAACATTAGGCCCCTTAGTTGCATGGAAATATTTTGCTCGTGTTGTCATCTCACAGCCTTTTCTGGATAAGGAAGGAAAAGCGGAGCGTGAGATGCCTCGATGAAAAAAAACAAAATAGATACTTTATCTGATTTCTCATATATATTGTTTTAAACTTTTATAAAAAGGTAAGAAAATCGTCCAAATGAATTTATTACTTCTTGTTTATTCTGTTTTAGAAAAATGGTTTATTTATTTATGAGAGAGATATTATTTATTTAACATGATCAAAATGAAAAAAAATAAAAACATGACTATAAGTTTAAAAAAGACTTTTAGGGGAAATTTTGAAAAATGTAAAATAATTGATATAAAAAATCAAAGAAAAAATTGCTCTTATATCACATTGTTAAGTGACGTTTTCTCTTGTGACATACTCTATGTTTATGATATATGACATTTGGGTCTAATTATTATAAACATGAAATCTAAAAAAAGAGAACATCAAAACTATGTGAAAAAAGAGAAACAAAACCAAAATTAAAGGGGGTAATACCGCTGCCCTGTCCTTTTGTAGTTTGGAAGCGGCCTGTGTTTGGTCACGCGTACACTGAGCATGTGCCAAGATAAGCATAATTTTAATGTGTGCAGAGAGAGGAGTCTGCATGCGTTTGAGAGAGAGAGAGGAAATGGGAGGACGAAACAGCTAAAGCCCAAACGGAGGGGGAAAGGGAGGAACGGCCCTGGTCCACCATGCACCGCACAAACCGCAAGCAACGGGTACCACTTTGACCACCAACGCCGGGGCCGCCACTCCGCCCTTGCCGCGTCACGTGCGCCCTGGACCCACGCCCCGCGGCCGCGAGGGCCGCACCGGTAGGTGGGCCCATACCGTTGTAGGGCCACGTCACACCTCTGTCTAGGGGCATGGAGGTCATTTCGCGCGCCATTAATTTGCCCCTTTGGGGGTCGCACGTGCGGGGGTCTCAGGCCGGGCGCTGGCGGGACCGAATCCCACGACACCGCCCCGGCTCTTCCACCGATACCCCGACTTCCGTTCCGATCCGGTGGACAGTTTCCATTCCCAATTCCCAATCCCGATGCTAGCGTCCCTCCATTCACACATCACAAGGGAGTGTAGTAGCAGTAGCATCCTGCATCCAGCGTGTCGTTGTCGCTGTGTAGAAATACAATGGGCGCAACAAGAGCAACGCCATGATAAAGTAACACATGCTAGCTAGTTTTTGGTCAGTGCATGCTGTGCTCGCCAGCAGGGTTTACAGTTTCAGTTGAGGGTACCACACGGCCAAAAAAACACGTAATTCAATATAAATTCAGACGAAATTATCAAAAACCATGCAAACTCTGTTAAAGTAACAGCGTTTTTTTCATGCCGGTTCAAAATTCGCATGAAATTTCACGAAATTATGAACCCTCCCAGCACACTAACAAGTTTTTGAAAAGGTACTGCGAATCCATTAACAAACCATACAAGTGACAGCATACATCCACAGGTGTGTCAAGGACTCTTGGAAGGTTTCTCTCCTAAAGATTAGTACTACCATGTAACATCAGCATTTTCTAAAGCTGGTCGTAGAACAACAAAACAAGCTCGCATCTGCCAGAAAAAGCCGTGGCACAAAAGGAGCTATCCTATACAAATGACGTGTGTCAAGAGATGGTGTTTCTACAATTATACACTTCAGTTTCCTCACCATGCATGCCAGTAATTGCTACCGTACGCTGTTAGTGCTATCTTCAGTTGGTTAATGTCACTGCTAATCATCGAGCCAACCAGAGGACGAACCCTGCAGGAAGGGCGGAAGATCCAAGCCATGTGTCAGAACGTCGCCAGGGGGATACCATCCACGCCACAAGGCAATACTTGGAGCGAACTGAAGCCCGGGGAAGGCATTGCTTGAAGCATGAGAGCGCTGAAGTCCAGGGAAGTCATTTGTTTGAGGGAGATGTTTAGCACCCACTTCGTCGACATCAGAGACAACAGGTGCAGGCAGTGAATCTTCCAGCTGTCTGCAACCAGAACCAGCTTCAGGTCTCCCTGTGGATGGTGAGCGTTCCAGCCCTTGATATTGCAGACCAGCTGAAAGCCTGCCTGCAGGCGATGAATCAATAGGCTGCCCGGAAAAGCCAGATACGAATTCCTCCATAGGAATAGATGGTGAGTATTCCAGCATCCGATATTGAACTCCAGCTGCATGTTTGCCTGCGGTCGGTGAATCACCCCGCTGTACGCAACGAGAGCCCGAAGGTCTCTCTGTGGATGGTGAATTTTCCAGCCGGTATTCGACGCCAGCTGATGTCACCTCATCACAAGTTGTTTGATCCACAGGTACACTTCCAGCAAGATCGCGCGCTTGGGAACCCGTATGCCCATGCTCTGAGTTTGACATGGTTTCGGTTTGTTTTTGGCAATCGCTCTTGTCAGCTGACGAAATGCTCATGTCAGATACAGAATCCATGCCTGCGTGACACGTAAGGATTGGATCATTTCTTCCCTCATAGTTGCAAGGTTGCCGTGATCTTCCATTGGTATCTGTCCAGTAGTCCCCTGGAGAACCAGTAGAATCATGGTACGTGTCAGACAGCAACTGTTCTAAAACAGTGGTTTCTACTGGTCCCTCTTCTTGTGTTTCTTTGTTATTGAAGTCAGCATCCTCCTCATTGCTCATTTGCACAAGCCCTGTGTTTGTAACAGATGCAATGTCTGCCATATCCTTTTGGATATCATCAAAGCAAGCATTTTTGCTGAGGTGCCCCATTATTTTAGCTATCTCTTTGTGTTTCCGAGCCCAATCACTACGGCTCCATAGAGAAAGAGGAGGCGGTGACATATTCCATTGTTCCATAATCTTGTTATCAGCATCAAGCGACCCAGGCAAATAGAAGGCCTACAATTTTCCGAACAACATGGTCAGGAGCAAATTTGCATCACCATTTTAAGGATAACATGCCAACAAGTGCACTGTCTGAGAGAATAAGTCTATGTGTGTGTGTGTGTTTTGGCATGACATGTTGTTTGGCATGACATGTGTGATGTCCATGTGTGAACAAGTTTGTAGTCTTAGCACCTTTAGCATCTTTTGCTTTAGCATCTTTGCTTTAGCATCTTAGACTAAACTAAGCATCTTTGCTTTAGCATCTTAGACTAGCATCTAGCATCTTGGGCTACATGGCTAGCCTATAAATATGTATCCCCAACCATTTGGGTAGGCACGGCATTTGAGTGAATTGAATGAAAGAAAATTGCCCCAACTCTTGAGTGTCATCCCTACCAATGCGAGTGTTCTCTCTAACAATTGGTATCAGAGTTGTATGGTTCTGTGACCTTTCCAATCCCCTCCGCGACTCTCTTCAACGGAGACGCCCTTCTCCTTGTTCATCTTCCTCCCTTGCCGGTCCACCGGAGACCAACGACTCGGCGAGCTCCACCCACACTCCGAGCAGCAGCTCGATTGTAGCGGCTTCCTCCCAGGGCAACAGCAACCCCCACGACCCTTCCACTCTACCACCACGCAATGTCCACAGGAGACTCTCTTCGCTCGGTCACCTCGAGCGCACGACGTCGGCAGGAGGCCGAAGTCGCCGCGGCGGAGGAGCGCGACCGGGTGGCAACAGAGGTTGTGGCAGCGGTGGCTCGGAAGGTGAGGTTGGCGGCGGCAGAACTGGCAGCAGCGAGAGCGGAAGAGGAAGCGGCTGTGGCTGCAGCACGTGTTGCGGCGGCAGAGCTCGAAGCTTTGCGCCACGGTAGCAACAGTGGCAGTGCCTCCGAGGGAGGTAGCCTCGACTTGGAGGCCGAGTTACCAAGGAGGGCGAAGGATGAGCGGGTGGCGCAGTGGGCAGCAGCGCAGCCCCGTGCTCGCGGCGGCAGCCCAAACGGGCCCAGACGCGCCGACAACACTCCGGGAGGATGCGCACGCGACGGTCGTGCTCATGGCGAACGCGACCCTCACAGGCGGCGTGGCTCTCCCTCCCCGGACCGGCGCCATGGTCATCGCGGCTTCCAGACCATCATCAAGGATGCTGGTGCTGGTGGTGGATGGCCCACCCTCACCAAGACCAACTACACCCAGTGGTCCATGATTATGAGGGTGAAGCTCCAAGTGCGGCACATGTGGGAGGCAGTCACATACGACGACGTCGACTACGATGATGATCGACGGGCGCTAGAGACCCTCGTTGCTGCAATTCCGCTGGAGATGCAGTGTTTGATTGCTTGCAAGCAGACTGCCAAGGAGGCTTGGGATACTATCGCTGCAGTATGTATTGGCAGCGATCGCGCCCGCAAGGCTACGCTGTAGGCACTACGCAAGGAGTGGGAGAACCTGGCTTTCAAATCAGGTGAGGATGTTGATGATTTTGCTCTCCGTCTCAACTCTCTACTGCAGAAGTTGGTGCAGCATGGCGAAGACCTCATCAACGAGGAAAGAGCTGTTGAGAAGCTCTTTCGCTGCGTTCCCGGGAAATACAAGCAAATGGCTCGTTCGATCGAGTCCTTGATGGACCTCTCCAGGATGTCGATCGGAGAAGCGATAGGTCGCCTCAAGGTCGTCGACATCGACGAGCCCCAGCCATCTTCAGAGCCGTCCACCACTGGTGGCAAGCTTCTCTTCACCGAGGAGCAGTGGCTCGCGCGCCAGCGAGATCAGAAGAAGGGGGAGGCATCAAGTTCGTCAAATGGCCACAAGCGTCAGCCACGCAGGGGGCGCAAGGCCCTCCAAGCGCATGGAGGCGCTACTGGCGGCGCCAACGGTGGCCGCAAGGCCACCCGAGATGACACTTGTCACAACTGTGGCAAGATCGGCCATTGGGCTAGGGACTGCCGACAGGCGAAGCGCGGCGGTCAGGCACATGTCGCGCAAGCGCAAGAGGAGCCAGCTTTGTTCCTTATACATGGGAACATTGAGCTGCACTCCCCTCCCACGTCGACAGCCGCCGCTCTTCTCCACGTCGACGAACCGCGCGCATACGTCTTCCTCGGCAATGGGTCCAATGATGACAAGATTGACGGGTGGTTCCTCGACACCGGCGCCACCCATCACATGACCGGGCGGCGGGACCACTTCTCCGACCTGGACTCCAGCGTGCGAGGGTCCGTAAGTTTGGGGACGCCTCCGCCGTGGAGATAAGGGGCGTCGGCTCTGTCATCTTCACCGCCAAGACCGGCGAGCATCGGATGCTCACCGGTGTCTACTACATCCCCGAGCTGAGGAACTCCATCATCAGTCTGGGCCAGTTGGATGAGAATGGCTCGCGCGTGGAGATCGAGCATGGGGTGCTGCGCATTTGGGATCATCAGCACCAACTTGTCGCCAAGGTAAATAGAGGAAGCAATCGCCTCTATGTCCTTCATGTGCAGGTGGCGCAGCCTGTGTGTCTTGCAGCCTGTGTGTCTTGCAGCCCACCGCGACGACGACGCGTGGCGGTGGCACGAGCACTTTGGGCACCTCAACTTTGAGGCCCTGAAGCAGCTCGACATCAAGGAGATGGTGCGGGGCATGCCGAGTGTCGAGCATGTGGAGCAGTTCTGCGACACCTGCGTGCTGACCAAGCAGCGACGACTCCCATTCCCTCATCAGGCGAGCTTTCGCGCCAAGGAGAAGCTCGAGCTCGTGCACGGCGACCTTTGCGGTCCCGTGACACCGGCTACCCCTGGAGGCCGGCGCTACTTCCTCCTCGTCGACGACGTGTCCCGCTACATGTGGGCGGTGCTTCTCGACACCAAGGCAGCAGCCGCAGATGCTATCAAGCGTCATCAAGCTGCCGCGGAGAAGGAGTGCGGCCGCAAGCTCCGGGTGTTGCGCACGGACAACGGCGGCGAGTTCACGGCGGCTGAGTTCGCGGCGTACTGCGCCGACGAGGGCATTCAACGCCACTACTCCGCGTCGTACACACCACAGCAGAACGGCGTCGTCGAGCGCCGCAACCAGACGGTGGTGGCCACTGCTCGCGCCCTCCTCAAGCAGAGGGGGATGCCGGCGATCTACTGGGGAGAGGCGGTGATGACTGCCGTCCATCTCCTCAACCGCTCGCCCACCAAGGCTCTTGACGGCGAGACGCCGTATGAAGCCTGGCACGGACGCAAGCCGACGGTTGGCCACCTTCGCGTTTTTGGTTGCCTGGCATTCGTCAAGGAGCTCGGCCACATCGGCAAGCTTGATGATCGGAGTGCGCCAGGGGTCTTCATCGGCTATGCGGAGGGCTCCAAGGCCTACCGCATCCTCGACCCTACGACACAGCGCGTCCACATCTCACGAGACGTTGTGTTCGATGAAGGGCGAGGCTGGACGTGGGGCAAGATGGCGGATGATGGCTCGACTTCGACGATCAACGATTTCGTCGTCGAGTACGTCTACTTCGAGGGAGCAAGCAGCTCACCTTCACCGAGCTCGCTTGCCCCAGCACCTGGCACATCATCAGCTCCGGCAAGTACTCCACCACCTCCTGCACCGGCCACACCTCGCTCTCCTACACCGGCGCCCACATCTCCGGGATCGGCATCCGCAGCTTCAGTCCATGATGAGCAGCGCATAGTGGAGTTCGCTACTCCATTGTCAAACGACGGGGACCGTGTCGATGCTTGCCATGACGGCGAGCCTCTACGATACCGCACCATGGATAACATCCTTGGTGAGCAGCCCGTTCCTGGGATGGCGCAACATGACTTCGATGCGGAGCTGCACTTGGCGCACGATGACGGTGAGCCACGTTCCTTCGCTGAGGCGGAAGGAGACGCGGCCTGGCATGCCGCGATGCAGCAGGAGATGGACGCCGTCGAGCGGAACCAGACATAGGAGCTGGCTGATCTTCCGGCCGGCCACCGTGCCATCACCCTTAAGTGGGTGTTCAAGCTGAAGAAAGATGAAGCCGGGGTGGTGGTCAAGCACAAGGCTTGGCTGGTGGCACGCGGTTTTGTTCAGCAGGAGGGAGTCGACTTCGACGACGCCTTCGCTCCTGTTGCACGGATAGAGTCCATTCGTATCCTCCTCGCGCTGGCAGCCCAGGAGGGTTGGCGTGTCTATCACATGGATGTCAAGTCCGCCTTCCTCAATGGCGACTTGAAGGAGGAGGTCTACGTTCGACAGCCGCCGGGATTTGTCATCCCCGGCAAGGAGAACAAGGTTCTCCGCCTGCGCAAGGCCCTCTATGGCTTGCGACAGGCACCACGAGCTTGGAACGACAAGTTGGACTCCACTCTCAGGCAGATGGGGTTCCATCAGAGTGCTCATGAGGCTGCAGTCTATCGGCGGGGCAAGGGAGACAATGCCCTGTTGGTAGGCGTCTACGTTGACGACTTGGTGATCACCGGCACCAAGGAGGTGGAGGTAGAGGCGTTCAAGACGAAGATGAAGGCCACCTTCCAGATGAGCGACCTAGGGCTCCTCTCCTTCTACTTGGGGATCGAGGTGCACCAGGACAGCTCTGGCACTTCACTTCACCAGACCGCCTACGCCAAGCGCATCGTCGAGCTGGGCGGACTCACCGACTGCAACCCAGCCTACACTCCCATGGAGGAAAGGCTGAAGCTGAGTCGCGACAGCACGGCGGAGGAGGTGGACGCGACGCAGTACCGGCGCATTGTGGGCAGCCTTCGCTACCTTGTCCACACGCGACCGGACTTGGCGTTCGCAGTTGGCTACGTCAGTCGGTTCATGCAGCGACCGACGACGGAGCATCAACAGGCCGTGAAGAGGATCCTACGCTATGTCGCGGGGACCTTTGACTACGGCTTGTACTACCCGAGGTGCCCCGGTGCGGCGCATTTCATCGGGTACAGTGACAGCGACCACGCCGGCGACATCGACACAAGCAAGAGCACAAGCGGGACGCTGTTCTTCCTCGGCAAGTGTCTGATCAGTTGGCAGTCGGTCAAGCAGCAGGTGGTGGCCATGTCCAGTTGCGAGGCAGAATACATCGCAGCCACTTCTGCATCAACTCAAGCTCTCTGGTTGGCTCGGCTGCTTGGCGATCTTCTTGGCAGGGATGCCGAAGCGGTGGAACTCAGGGTGGACAGCAAGTCTGCTTTGGCTTTGGCAAAGAACCCTGTTTTCCACGAGCGCAGCAAGCACATCCGAGTGAAGTACCACTTCATCCGGAGTTGTTTGGATGAGGGGAGTGTGAAGGCAAGCTACATCAACACCCAAGACCAGCTCACCGACTTCCTCACCAAGTCGTTTGGGCGGATCAAGTTCCAGGAGCTTCGCGCCAGGATTGGGATGGTTCAGATTTCCCAGAAAGCGCCACACAAGACTTAGGGGGAGATTGAGAGAATAAGTCTATGTGTGTGTGTGTTTTGGCATGACATGTTGTTTGGCATGAAATGTGTGATGTCCATGTGTGAACAAGTTTGTAGTCTTAGCACCTTTAGCATCTTTTGCTTTAGCATCTTAGACTAGCATCTTTGCTTTAGCATCTTAGACTAGACTAAGCATCTTTGCTTTAGCATCTTAGACTAGCATCTTTGCTTTAGCATCTTAGACTAGCATCTAGCATCTTGGGCTACATGGCTAGCCTATAAATATGTATCCCCAACCATTTGGGTAGGCATGGCATTTGAGTGAGTTGAATGAAAGAAAATTGCCCCAACTCTTGAGTGTCATCCCTACCAATGCGAGTGTTCTCTCTAACACTGTCGAGAAGTACCTTTCCAGAGAGCTGATTAGAGTCTTCCCATATTAGTTCATATGGTGGGTATTTTCTGTCCAGCCTACAAGACATAAAAAATGGAGTTGTGTCAATGATCAATGACAGCAAAAAATATAAGTGGAGAGAAAGAGAATACCTTTCTGTTTCCTTGGGAACAATGAGTATGATCAGCTTTGGCTTGAAACTGAGAGCTTTGTTGATGAATTGGTTCGCAAGAGAAGCTTTAAACCCAAATGGAGGATTCAGTCCCATGATCTGTGGACAATAACAAATATCAAGTGCAAAAAAATAGAATCTATCTGTTAAAATTTACAATTTGTGAGAACAAATAACACTTGAGTGGCTGGGCTGTGAGTATACCAGTCGGCATCCTGTGGGCAACTCATCAGGTTGAACGGTCATCCAGTCTCGTCTCTCAAAATTGAAGTCATTCTAGGGAAAGATAGATGTTACGCTAGCTGCAACAAGGGTAAAAATCGATGGGGCCAAAAAATTAACAGGTGCTTGTCTAGCCCCTCATGTAGTTCTTTAGCTCTAATTTGTGCACCTTACTGAATGTATCTATTTCATACAAGGACAACAAGGTTGTTTGTTCAGTACTGTTTTACTGTGATCTCAGATAATGCAAGATATTTTACCCTACCTTTGGTTGAATGAGATCATAGTTTTTATAGGAGCAACTTTTTTCAGAAGCTTCAAGCTTTTCCCTCAATAATAAGCTAAAATCATTCGAACCACAGCAAAAGTCAACAACCTAAAATGGACAAGAAAGGAATTGTGTAAAACTTCATGGTTAATGAGAAGTAGCACCTGCAGATGATGTGCAATAATCTTGTTTTGCTATAAACCCAAAAACATTGGTACAGTCAATATCAGATTAAAAAATAGAGGCCAAAATCAATAAAACATAAAATCTGACATCATCTACAAATCTACTTTTATTGAATCGATGAAGATTTAACCCAAGTATGGCTTCTATAAGTTTACTGTGAAAGCAAGTGACAACACACAATTGGTATTTCAAACAGATGATAACACATAAATCGTATTGCATTATTACAATCATTTAGTACTATGCTAGGCAGCTAGGGTGATTATTTGTACAATATTAAAATCAGCTAACTGAGGTTTGTCCACTGTCGTGAATAAACACAATATCGAGTTCCATAATCACAAATTAGGAGATGACAATTTGTCCACATTGATTTTTGAGGCCAACTGGCCTCTCCATTTAAATGAAGTTGTCTAAATTTGACATTGATAGAACATACCAGTACAATAGTACTACAATAGAACATAAAAAATTTATGCACAAGCATGACACAAAAAAATAGTGAAGGAATGAAGGATAATATGCCACATCACTTATGCACATTCATGGTGACCAGATTTGCATAAGTAGAACAGATATTTACCGTGTCACCACTTTCAATATACCATTGTAGCCTATCTACAATCTGCACAAATTTACCATAGTTACATCAGCAAAAGGGACAAAACCTATAGTATATAATAGTTCAGCATATCGCTAGCCTAGAGATAAGAAGGGTAACCAGCTATTTTTCAATGCTAAGAAAGGTGAGGGCACAAAATCAACCAATGGTGATAGTGAAAAGTGAAATGTAACAGATGATATTCATTAATCACAATTGAATCACACTAGTGGTAGAACATAGATGAAAAAGATGTAATCATCTAGGGACATTTCCTTTGCTAACACAAAATGCAACAAATTCCTTTGTTTAGCAATGCAGTGCATAGTTGTTACAGCGGCACGGCAAGGCAAGGCACCGGACCACATTCACACCTTTTAGGGGCGTGCGGTGAGGCGACGCCATATTCACTTCATAGAAATGACAAGGCACTTGTTATTGCACAATTATATTGGGAGTAAACATGAAAACACCATCAACTCATCATCACCAATTCGTCATCACTTAATACTACTCAGGACACTAATACTATAGTCTATATAGCCACTAGTAAGATTAATGTTTGCAAGTCACTAATACCAAGTGTTAGAAAAATCAGTGATCCCTTGATCAGGGATTAAGGGTTAATAAGGAAATTAACTGACACACGGAACTCTACCAAGATTAATGTTTGCAAGTCACTAATACCTAGTCTATATAGCCACTAGCAAGATTAATGTTTGCAAGTCACTAAATAATTAAATAACAATTTTTCTATATGTAATTCTACCCGAAACTGCCACACGCAGTGCTGGTCTGTTGAATGTTGAATGGGCGGGATGGCACATGCTTTTTTTGGAACCTACTTTTTCCCATGCCTTTCTCTGTCGCTCTCTTCCTTTTTTCTCACTTTTCTCCATCTCTCTCTTCATTTTCTCTCACCTTTCTCCAAGTTCCACGCCTCCTCTCCCTCTCTCCCGTTGTCCCCTCGATTCCACGGCTCCTCTGCCTCTCTGTCAAGGGCGTCAGTCCCTAGGGTTGGGGGCCCTCAACTACATAGATCGTAACAGTAGGATAATTGGCGTAGGATTGATTCCCTTGCCGAGCTATGTTGGATAACGGATGAGACTTTAGAGAATGGGGGAGACTTCAGAGAATTAGGGTAAAAACTATAGATTGATCTTTCTTTCTTGCCTAATTACACAGTATGGACCCCTTTATATAGAGTAGAGATCCCTTTTATTTCTAAAAGAGAGTAATTGTGCAATTGGATAAGTAAACTAATAAGACTCTAACTAACCTTAACTAACTCATGCCCTGCCGTGCAGGCACTGTTCACGTGAACAGTACCATGTGGTACTGTTCACCCTTGGGCCTAGTGGCCCTAGCCCATAGTAGTATTGTTCCCCCTTCGGCTTGGTGAGCCTGGCCCCTAAAACATGACATCTGGTCGTGACACGTGACATTCTTTCTTTTTCTCTCCTCTGCTTTCTCTATCATGTGCTCCTTCCCCTCCGCATGCATAGGCCAACGCCTCCTATTCCCATCTTGGCCTGGTGCTCGCCGTCATCGATGCACTGACTCCCACGCTGGCCATGCTCGCCAATGTCCCATGCGCACCGCCATTAACCGGATCTGGGCGGCGTGGCACTCCTAGCCACCAGATCCGAGCCACGCGGTGCTCCCTACCACCGGATATGACCTTGCCGGTAGATCCGGTCCGCGTGCTGCTCCTAGCCATCGGATCTGCATCGTGCGCATCCCTCACCATCAGATCTCACACCGCCCAGCATCGTCAACACCATCGCACCTAGCCACCCAAGCCCCGTGGGTCAACCGCCCAAGCCACGGTTGACCCGCCTAGGTGCCCCACCCGCCCGTCCAACTAGCCGACTAGGGCGGCACCCAACGCCTTTTCCCGCAGCGTAGTAGGAGCAGGAGAGGAACTAAATAATTCCTTCTGTTTGCTTTATTCCATGACCCTTATGGGGTATTTACAATCCTAATACAATCTAATCTGCTATCTTTATCTCCTAATAACAATTTAATATGCTAAATATCAATCTAATCTGCTATCTATCTTTAAAACAGGAAATAACTAAATTAATCCCTAGCCCCTAATTAGGTATCTAATTGGACTGCCAGTCCTAACACCGCGCGTGCCTAGATCCAGGTTTTAGAATACTGATTGGAAGTTTGGAACATAGGAATTTCAAAGGTTTTCACAGGGAACAATACAATTCATGCAGACTCTAAAATTTCCAGCATTCCAAAGTCCGAACATTGCCAGGGTTCTTCAAAACCTTTAAATCCCAAGCAAGTTAGGGGCTAGAGTAACCCAATCATGGGTTTCATTTCTATTTGAGTGACTAGCTTTTCTATTGGCTCGCCAAGCCTATCACAACTTTTTAGGGGATAACATTGCCTAAGTGAGTATTATAAAATGTTGTACAACATGGTTGAATTTGACAATGTTGAACAAATTGGCAGTAATATCCAATTTAGGCCAAGACTGCTTTGGATTTAACATTTAAGTGAAATTGTGCTCTTGCCAAAATTCATAATCATTGTATTTAACTGTGTTTCAAGCATTAAACAAATATGTTCCTGATTCATTTTTAGAAATAAAAAAGGTTGTCTGGCTAGTATACAACCATAACGTGTGCCCATCATAAAATCAACATACACTAACTAAATATGTTCTTAATCCATTTTAAAGGAAAAAAAGGTTATCCAGCTGTATCCAACCATATCGACATATCAATATATCATGTCATTCATGTGATGTTTTGCACGTCCAGTTGTGTACCCATTATAAAATCAGTATAAAGAAATTTAATTTCCCATGTCAGAATGTTATTGGCAAGTGCCAACTTCACAGATTGCTTCCAAAGGATGAAAGGAACAATACAGAGAAGATAAATCAATACAGCAGAAAGCCAGAAACAACTCACATAATTACTTATCTGAATACCTACCTGCTGGAGTTTATCCAGTTTTGTGAAGTGTCGCCCATAAGACGTGTAGCGCATGCCATGAAGAAATGGTGCAAGATATATATTCAATTTGTTCTGCAGACAATAATTCATAGTATCATGGAGAGATGGATACAAGAGCCTTGTGATTTCAAAGAACAAAGTCTACAAATGACAAGCTTGCTTTTAGCATAAAACACTATGCACAATCATCAGGGATTTCAAGCATGTTAGATTCATATGTATTTTTCTATTATCTGGTCTGGTAGTTTATGTCAAGGACGCGCCCAAGACAGTGGGGCCTCGACTACGTAACTCGTAGTCTCAGCGGGTAGGAGCGCTAGGGATTTTGCCTAGCTGCTCAATTGCGAAGGGGATGAGATTTAGAGTAGAGAAGAAGGTAGGGAAATAGGAGTTTATTGCTTAATCTCAAACTGCCGAATACATGGATTATTTATAGCCCGGAGGCCAGCTAACAAAAGGAAATCAATCACCTAATCGCGCGGCTAATCTGCATGGCTGCACCCCGATCTGCATGGCCGCGCGCGCCTAACTCCCTAAGCCGCCGGCCCCTGGCTGTTCCGGAGCGCACGGCTGCGCCGCGCCTGGCTCCTGCGTTTCCTGGTCAACCGGCGCTCTGGCCTGTGCGGCTGTTTGTGCGGAACCCTCATCCGGCGTCCCTGGCTGCGCGGAACTACCCACCCTTTGTGGCTGCTCGGTTGCCCCTGCCACTGCGGAACCGATCGGTGCGGCTGGTGGTTGCTCCCGAAGACCCGACCGACACTGGTATCGAATGCCCCACATGACATCTCTCCCTCCCTCGACGAGCAACTCATCCTCGAGCTGAAATGACGGGTAGCGCTCGATGAAGCCATCGAGGTCCTCCCATGTGGCTGACGATGGAGGTTCGCCTTTCCACTGGACGAGTAGCTAGCGGACACCTCGTGCGATACGTGAGCAAGTCACGCGTTTCAGTTCAGGAGTTGCCGCGCCGTAGTGGATTGGGGAAGTTCCGGTGGGGCGGTTGGAGGTGTGCCGACGAACTTCTTTAGGAGGCCCACATGGAACACGTCGTGTAGCCACGACCTTGCCGGCAGCTCAAGGTGGTACGCGACCTCGTTGATGACCTTTGAGATGCGATACGGCCCGTAGTAACGTGGCTTGAGCTTGCCCTTGGTCGGTAGATTGATGGATGATGTGGCCCGTTGTCGAAGGCGAAGCCACACCCATTCGCCGACTTCATATTGGACTTCGTGATGGTTTTTGTCGTAGTAGGACTTGTAGACTGCTTGTGCTTGTTGCAACCGATAGCGGACGTCGGCTAGCATCTCGTCCCGTTCCGCCATACTTTTCGTCACAGCCGCCACCCTCGTGTCGCCCGACTCGTAGGATCTGATCGAAGGAGGATCGCGGCCGTACACGACCTTGAATGGAGTCTCCTGGATTGCCGTCTGGTAGGCGGTGTTGTAGATGTACTCCGCCCACGGAAGCCACCTGAGCCACTGTCGTGGTCTATCTCCTGTGAAACAACGAAGATACATAATAATGATTTTGTTAGCAGCCTCCGTCTGGCCATCCGACTGGGGATGGAATGCTGATGTCATGTGTAGTTTTGTCCCGGTAAGGCGCATGAGTTCCTTCCAAAAAGCCGAGGTGAATATGGGGTCACGGTCCGAGACCATGGACTGTGGTACGCCATGTAGGCGCACAATCTCGGCGAAGAACACTCGAGCCACCGATTCCGCCGTGTACGGGTGCGCCAATGCCATGAAATGACAGTATTTGCTGAAGCGGTCTACCACGGTGAGGATGACGGATTTGCCCCCCACCCGAGGGAGTGCCTCCACGAAGTCGAGGCCGATATCCGTCCACATAGTCGTGGGTACCGGTAGGGGCAGAAGCAGGTCGGCTGGATGCAAGTGATCTGACTTGTACCTCTGGCATGTGGCGCAACCGCGGATATATTCCTGCACCGTTTTGCGTAGGCCAGGTGCGTGGAAGTCGCGGTGTAGACGATGTAGGGTGTGTTGAACTCCTTCACGGCCGTCGTCGTGTACGGCGACGAGGATCTCCTGAAGTAACGGCGATGTCGGCGGAATGTAGAGGCGGCCGTTGAAGGTGACCAGGCCGTCGGTGAGCGACTAGGGTGGCTCGTTGGCGCCTGTTGTGATCTCACGTATCGCAACGAGCGCCGGATCTGATGATGTTGCGTGACGTAGCCGATCAATGAAGTCGAAGCGAGGACCCGAGATGGCCATAGCTGCCGGCTCCTCCGTGCCCCGGCGGGAGAGGGCATTTGCCACCGTGTTCGTATTGCCGGCCTTGTACTCCACAGTGAAGTCGAATCCCAGTAATTTGCCGACCCAGTGATGCTGCGAAATTGTTGCCAAGCGCTGGTCGAGCAGGAACTTGAAGCTAAAATGATCGGTTCTCACCATAAATTGGCGCCCCCAGAGGTATGGCCTCCAATGGCGAATGGCCAGCACCAGGCCAATGAGTTCCCTTTCGTATGCTGCTAGGGAGCGGTGCCGGGGTGCGGCCGGCCTGCTGAAGAAAGCCACCGGATGCTTGTCTTGGAGGATGGCCCCAAAACCGTACGTGGAGGCGTCGCACTCGACGACGAACGGCTATGTAAAATCCGGCAAAGCGAGGACGGGCGCCGTGGTGACCGCCGTCTTGAGGGCCGAAAAAGCTATTGTCGCCTCCTGTGACCAAGAAAACCTGTCTTTGCGGAGGAGGGCTGTTAGGGGAGCGGCAACCACGCCAAACTCCTTGACGAACTTGCGGTAGTAACCCGCAAGACCGAGAAACCCCCGAACCGCTCGCGCCGAGCGTGGTTGTGGCCACTCTGCTACCGCCTACACCTTGGCAGGGTCCATGGCTACTCCTGCCGCCGAGATGATGTGGCCGAGGTAGGAGATCGACTCGACGCCGAACGCGCACTTGGATCGCTTGACGAAGAGACGGTGTTGATGCAAGATGGTGAAGACAGTTCGCACTTGTCAGAGATGATCTACCCACGTCTTGCTGTAGATGAGGATGTCGTCGAAGAAGACGAGGACGAAGCGTCTTAGGTATGGCCGTAGGACGTCGTTCATGAGCGCCTGGAATGTTGCTGGCGCATTGCAGAGGCCGAACGGCATCACCAGGAACTCGTAGAGGCCGTCGTGGGTGCGGAAGGCGGTCTTGGCAATGTCCTCCGGACGCATCCGCACCTGGTGATAGCCTGACCGCAGATCGAGCTTGGTGAAGAAACGGGCGCGACGCAGTTCGTCGAGGAGTTCGTCCACCACCGGGATCGGGAACGCATCCTTGACGGTGATGACGTTCAGTGCACGGTAGTCGACGCAAAACCGCCAGGACCCATCCGGTTTGCGAACCAACAGGACTGGCGAAGAGAAGGCGGAACAGCTCCGACGAATGATGCCCTGGGTGAGCATGGCGGTGCATTGTCGTTCTAGCTCGTCCTTGTGTGCGGCCGGATATCGGTATGGCCGCACGGCCACCGGAGCGGATCCGGGTAGCAGGTTAATGTTGTGGTCGCGTGCGCGGGGCGGGGGCATGCCGGTGGGCTCGGCGAAGATGCTGGCGAACTCATCGACGATGGCGTCAAGGAAGTCGCGACCTCCACAGGACTTCAGCGCCGACCCAGGTGGGCCTGCTATGCCATGCCAGCACACCCGGCGGTCACCACGCCAAAATGTCATGGAGAGGGTGTGGAAGTCCCACAAGAGCGGCCCAAGTGTCGCCAGCCATTGTGTGCCCAAAATGACGTCGTAGCCCGCGAGTGGCAAGGCGAAGAGATCCACTGAGAATGCTTCTTGATCGACGCGAAAGACCACCGTGCGGTATACGCCATGGCACGGTACACGCTCTCCATTGGCCACCGTGATGCGCATCTTGTCAATGGTGGGTGGTGGCAGCTTGACGCGGGCGGTCGCCTCCTCGGCGATGAAGTTATGTGTGGAGCTGGAGTCGATCAGCGCGAGGAGGGAGACGCCGCCAAGCGTGATCTTCATCTGCATCGTCTCGCTTGTGCATACACCAGCGATCGCATGTAGCGATATCTGGGGCTCGGCCGGCGTAATGTTCCCGACGCCGGCAGTTGTGTCGTCGTTGTCGTCGTCGTCGTCCGGCGCAAGGTCGAGGAGGAAGATGCGCTGGCACACCCGGTTGTGACCCCGGCTGAACTTTTCATTGCAGTTGAAGCAGAGGCCAAGGCGGCGACGTTCCTCCATTTCTATTTGCGACAGTCTCTTGACTTGGCGGCCTTCCATCTGGACCGGCACATGCTGGTGTGCGGCCGGCATTGTGGACGCAGGAAGCGCCGGTCGCGGTGCGGGCGTTGGCAAGATGCCCTTGTGCTGATGTCGAGTCGGTGGTGCGGCGGTGGCGGCGTATTGGTCGCGCATCTCCAACTTGCGGGCAAGGCTCATGGCAACGGCTAGCGACTGTGGATTATGTATTTCCACGTCGAGGCTGAGGGGTGGTTGTAGTCCTGCGGTGAAGATCTGCACCTTCTGTGCTTCCGACAGGTAGCCTGCCCGGGGAAGAAGCGCCTCAAATCGCTCCTGGAAGTCGACGACGGATGTCGTGCGCTTGCACGCTATCAATTCTCCTAGCGGGTTAGCCCGCAGGGGTGGCCCGAAGCGAAGATTGAGCAGCTCGGTGAACCGGCGCCATGGTGGTGTGCCTTCCTCGCGTTGGACCTGCATGTACCAGAGTTGTGCGCCGCCTTCTAAGTTGTACGACGCCATCCATACCTGTTCTTCCGCAGTGATCCGTTGTTGGTGGAAGAAGGACTCACATCTGTTGATGAATGCGAGGGGGTCAGACTTGTCGTCGAATTTGGGGAAGTCCATCTTCTAGAACCTGGGTGGCCGATCGTTGTGGTGCTCACCAGTGACCAGCACGCGTGGACCTGTCGACGATGCGTCGGTGCGCTCCTGTTGGAGCCCTTCAACCTTGGATTGCAGCGACTCCATGTTCGTGGCGAGCTGCTTGATCATGGCTACCAGCTCCGACAAGCTAGGTTCGGCCATGGGGTCGATGGATGGACGGGGTGGTGACATGGTGGACGAGGAACGCCTGGAACCTGATACCAAGTTGTCAAGGACCTCAGCGCCCAAGACAGCGGGGCCTCGACTACGTAACTCGTAGTCTCGGCGGGTAGGAGCGCTAGGGATTTTGCCTAGCTGCTCAATTGCGAAGGGGATGAGATTTAGAGTAGAGAAGAAGGTAGGGAAATATGAGTTTATTGCTTAATCTCAAACTGCCGAATACATGGCTTATTTATAGCCCGGAGGCCAGCTAACAAAAGGAAATCAATCTCCTAATCGCGCGGCTAATCTGCATGGCTGCACCCCGATCTGCATGGCCGCGCGCGCCTAACTCCCTAAGCCGCCGGCCCCTGGCTATTCCGGAGCGCACAGCTGCGCCGCACCTGGCTCCTACGTTTCCTGGTCAACCGGCGCTCTGGCATGTGCGGCTGTTTGTGCGGAACCCTCATCCGGCGTCCCTGGCTGCGCGGAACCACCCGCCCTTTGCGGCTGCTCGGTTGCCCCTGCCACTGCGGAACCGATCGGTGCGGCTGGTGGTTGCTCCCAAAGACCCGACCGACGCTGGTATCGGATGCCCCACATGACAGTTTACTTATCAGTTATCACAATGCAGATAGAGACAAAATCTCAAGCCTAAGAATACAAGGATAAGACAAAAGAGTTTATTAGTATGTGGATGACATTTATCTAAAAGAAATATTCTGTAGCAAACCGTAGTTACAGCAAAAAGTAGGTTTCAATAAATTCATGTACCTTCCACCTTGCAAGCTGGAAAAGATCGCAAGGTGCACAAATAGTTTTGGCATCTTCTATGGATGCACCATTTTCTAACATATAAAGTGCAGCATTTATAGACTGCAAGGAAAACATGTAAGAATCAGCCAAATTCATGCCATTTCTTCTAAGGAAGTGCAGAAGAGTACCTCAACAGATCTTTGCACCATTCCCAACGTAATCTTATCAGTATTATTCATAACTGGTGTGTAAGTAGATGGAACGACTAGCCTTTTTTGTATATCCTCCATGGTTATATCAGATGACACTTTCTGTGCGAACTCAAAAATCCTGAATTGAAGGATAATCTCAGCTCTTGCATATTGTGGCAAAGTACAACATCAAAGTTCACCTTGAATTGATATTTTACAGAACATAATGCAAATTGTTTGTACCTACATTGCAATTCTATGTCTGTTGGAGATAACATGTGACAGAAGTTTCTAGATTCTTCGATTAAAATTGTCACGGCCCTCAACTAGCAGAATGTGAGGAAGAGAGCGGAGAGCGTAGCTGTGGCAGATGGGAGGGCAAGGGCATGCTGTCCCTCGCTTCCCCAGTGCCATGACAGCTAGGAGAGGGCCAGCGTAGGCAGGGGCTGGTGCAGGAAGGAGTGGAGATTTTGGGATAAAAGATTGCTTTATTTCTTGATGCCCTTGATCCAGTCTACCTCCCCCTTTATATAGTGGAGAGGCTACAATTATCTTTAGAAACTAGAATAATATAGGGAAATAGATCTAGCAGCAAATAGAAAACTATATCTAGGAAATAATTCTGGTATTAAGGAAACAGTAGATCGATGGTAAGTGTGCCCCCACCTGACAGCATACAGAACAAGTAATTGAAAATTGAAATACAACCATTTAAATCATTCAGTGGATGTTAATATCATCAGAAATTGCAAATTGTCCCCGTATGATTTGTATATTTAGAGGATGATATATAAATTTTCTCAATGTCATTCAGTCCATTACCTTTACAACAAACATTCATAAACACCGAAGCCGTAAAGCAAAGAAATTTGGCATTTTCACTGACTTTTGTTACTCCAATGCAAAATTTGCAGGTTCTTTTTTCCAAATTATAATCTAAAGCAAAAACTAAAAGGGTGTGGCCGTGTGGTTATGATACATAAACTTTTCAGGTACTGAAGATTTTTTAAAAACTATTTCCTTAATATAGTTTTTGCTCCCCATCACTCCCACTTGTAGGATGATTAGTGGAATATGTGTGAAGTACTCATAATTTCATAAACCACATAAACATGTAGCATGGTAACTCACAAATTATAATGTCATGGGTAATGAGCTGGGCCCAGCCCAACCCACATAAACAGTACCACGGGTCACAGTAGCAAAAATTAGAAGATTTGTTAGTTTAAAAGGTAAGATTAGATTGAGTCCTTAAAAGTAAGATTTGATTGGGTCCTTGAAAACTAAGGTTTAGATTGAGTCCTATTGGTTTTAGTTAGGAATTAGATATTGAGATTAGATTGATCTCCATAATATGGATTTTTTCCTCATGTCAAGTTAGTCCTCTCTATATATAAAGAGATCCCATGTAATCAATTGAGAAGCAATGAAGAATTAGTCTAATCTTTTATTTCAATGTTCTTCTCCCCAACAGCCAACAAGTCTACCTCATTCCTAGCAACCGCCACCCGGCTATCCTCCCAGCGGTGTTTATCCCGTCATGGGTTCAACCCATGACATATAAACTTATTTTGTTACAACTTTATTGAAGTTATTTTTATGTTTAACAGATATTTTGTTTTCACTTTTCAGTAATATATTTGTTACCACAATTATATTGAGAACTGAGGAAAAAAACTAATTAGCAGTAAAAGAGAGACAGATTTACCTCCTCTCCGTGCTTGTGTCAATCTCGGGGAACGAGCTAAAGGGGATTTTTGACACAACTGATGCTTTTGCTCTAGCCACAGAACTACGATCACAAGATAATTTCCTCTTTTTGGTGATCAAATTGCTTGAGGAAGAACAATTCACTGTGCCAGATCTTTTATCATTGGAAAATAGAACAGGTGGACAATCCTCAAGATGCTGTATCTTAATTGTCTTCTTGTTCATTCCATTTACAATAAAGGGTTTTCTTCTGACAGCAGGAACATCAGGAAATTTAATATGATCCCTTGATGGAGTTCTAAGTTTTGGATCAATATCATGCTTCCTGGACAAAATGCAAGATCTAGTCAGAAATTATATGTGAATAACAAGCAGAACCATTCAAAGTTAACAAATCATACAGGCAGTATATTAATATTCGATTGTAGGGAAGAAGGCCATCCCATGCCCTTTGGAAAAGAAAGACGCCATTGTCAATGAAGTCCTCAAAGGCAATTTTCCTATGTACAGGTATATGTGTATTAGTTTAACAATGCAGTTAAATAAATATCAACCCATAAAGAATGTATTAGTAATCCATTTTCTGAGAAAAATGAAAACAAGTCCTTGCCTTGGCAAGCATCTTCTATGGTATGACTTGGGACACCGTCGGCAAACAGCAAACTGCAGCTCATTTACCTCCTTGTTCTCACCGTACTTGCAAACATCACATCTGTGGATTGGGCATGCAAATTTTACCCCATTGGCTATCTTTGTCGTATACTCCAATGCTTTGGCTTCATTTTCAGGGAAGAGTAAATGTGTAACACATTTTGCATGATAGAAGTAACCACAATTTGCAGATGCACATGGAAATACCTAAAGAATGCAAGATTTCAGGTCAGAGGCTTAAAAATCTTCTCATAGAGCTTTAAAAGGAGGGCATAATTCACTATATCAGATTTGTAAATAGTTTTGGGGAGGAAAGCAGCCAATTAGTCATCTTAAAATTACATAAGAACAAGGTTTGGTAAAAGAGATTAACCTCGGGAGTATCTGTTTTTGCTGATCCCAACCTCTTGCATGCAAAACACTGATACATTTCAAGCTCACAATTCTTGCACAAAAATACATTCATCGCCTGTAGATATGTAAAAGTTCAGCAAAAGCTGCCTCTAATATGAAAAGAACATGTGAAGTAGAAACAGTATCAACCACGAGTGGAGGGTTCAGAATATATACAACAAATTGTTGCCTAGTGTAGCCCAAGGTTTGACAATCTTCACCAGCATCCTTCGTTACATGAAATGATCTGAGGCACTTACCTTCACAGCTGCAAGAAGTGTAGCAGAAATAATATTGAGCTCATAAATTTTCTTTACATAACATAATATTTTTACTCAGGTTGCCTGCTTTCTAATTGCGATGCACACATGTGTCAGTAAAAATCACCACAATTATACTAATGTCTTATGTCTTTTTACTCAAATAAGACCTCTTGGATTTTTACTGAATAATTTTGTGCTTTTACCTGGGATGTATAATAAGCTTTCTACACTTGGGAACACAACAGTGCTGGAATTATGTTTCAGCACACAACGAGGGAAATGTAAACAAAAGGGTGAAAAATAGACTGTCTAGACAAGATAAGAAATTACTCCAGGTGAGCACAAAGTGCAATAACCAATCTTTCCTACACATTAAACTGATCATTTGTCCTGAGTAGCAATGTTCTTAAGGTGTCGCCTAGGCATCTAGGCGCAATCTTGAGCTGGGCATCGGCATCACCTGGATTCAACGTGTATGTCATCCACTTCAAGACACTGGGTGTCGCCTAGGCATGATTTGGCATCGTCCTGACACCTAGCAGCCCGAGGCGGACACCATACATGTTGGCGTGAAGGCATGAGGCTGGCGCAGTGGCACGAGGGAAACAGTGGGAAACAGCTGTGGGAGGGAAAAGAGAGGAGAAGAGAGGGAAGAGAGGGAAAGATGGGGCAATGCTAGCAGCAGCGAATTTATAAAAAGGAAAACAATAAGCTATACCTAATATATAGACCTCTCCATATATAGACTAACATATATACTTAACACACACACACACACACACACATACATATATATATATATATATGCCTAACAGGCATCACCTCACCACGCGTCTAAATCGCCTAGGCAGCTAGAAGAGGAAGGCTGTTGTGCCTCGCCTAACCGCCTTAAAGAACATTAAGGGGTAGGGATGAAAACAGAGCGAAAACAGACAGAAATGAGTGCTACCATATCCTTTTCCATATTTTTTAATGGAAACGGAAATGAATGTGTATATCCCAAAAACAGATATGAAAGTGAATATTACCAAAAATGAACATTGATCAAATAAGGAGCAGACCCGAATATAAAACATAATATCTATCACAATAAAAAAACCTTCTTGATGTGTAAAACAAGTATGACAAACTAATAAAGAGGTTCAGTTTGTGTACATATTGAGAAATGATAAACATATATAATAAAATAAAAAATAGGCTTTATAGAAAGCTTTGGTTCTGATGAACATATACTATTTAGTTTTTAGCAGGCAATCATACATTATTTTAATTCAAACGGTTCAACATTTCACGAATAGATGATAGTTTAAATTTTCACATAATATGGAAGCAAATTAATATTTTATATGGTGCAGTAAAGAAACATTGGAAATGAAAACTTTTCGTATTTATTATGTGGAACAATCTGTTTTTGTATCCATTTTCGTTGGAAATTACTGTTCTGTTTTTGTTTCCGTATAACCCTCTCTGTTTCTGTTTTTTCCGGAACTGATGAAAACTTTCTACTCGGTTTACCTCCATAGTACTGAGCTTCTATAGTTCCATGTATATGAATTAATGAATTATAAATCAAGGTTGCCAATAAAGTGGACAAATCAGTAACACAAAACACCTAGTAACATATTTCAAGGTAGAAAATTACTCTTATACAAACATATTATGATGCATGGTGCAATGAAATCCATTTTTGACAACTAATGCAAGTGAAGTTGTATTAAAGACTGAGAAGTGAGATCCAAAATATAAGTCATCTTCAATTAATGAGGTAAATCCATAGCCTGCATTGCAAACAGTTCCCTTATGTTGAGGAAATGTTTAATATGTTGGGAGCACGGTTCAGGAATTTCTTTGTGCAGGAACTATTATTATTTGAATCATAAAAAACCATACAAGAGTCAAGAGCAAACAAGTGGACATGCACCTTGCAATTTCACCACCATTATCACATAAAGCACAAGTCAGATCAATATTAGCAGAACCCAAGCCTTCAGGATTCTCAGCCATGTCTTTGGAGTTAACAACTGCAAAATTCTAGTTTCACTTTTATGCCTTTGATAAAAACCTGTTTAAACAACAAAAGGGTAAATTACTTAGCAATGTAATTGAATCTCCCAAGTGGTTTTTGTTACTCAGTTTTATGTAGCATATTCTTAACATGTGTTCTGCTTTAATCACAGAGTTCCAGCTGAAATAGTACCCAATATATCAAAAGTAACTTTCTAATATAAAAGAACGCCTTACCCCTCATCACAATAATTCACTGCAGAAAGAAATTAAATGTTTGACATTTTAGTTTGTGGAGAAGCAGGAAATTCTCTGGTAGCAACCCCAAAATGAAGCACATATTATCGAAATAAGAACATGTCTTCTACAAGTGACATCGTATAGATGTATCTTAAACCAAACAGGTCATAGCTGGGGTTTAAAAAATACATTTGCCAATCAAAGTTAGAGTGGACCATAGAGAGCCAACTACAAATATGAAAAATTCAAGAAGACTCCACTTGGCTGCAAGCAGAAGTACAAATTTAAGGCAGAGCTCCCACCAAGGCAATGCTAATGGCATCAGTGGTACCTATTGGACGAAACAATCCCAACAAGTGAACTTTTTCCAGAAAAATAGAAACAAACACCATTATATCCATGCATCCACATAGTAAGAGTAAAGAAAACCTCGCCCAGTTCCTCCAGAGCGCAATGCCCATGACTGTGAATATAAACATCTAACCAGATTATCTCCAGACCAAACAAATAGCACAAGAATCCACTCTTTTGGACATCCCCTTCCCTTATATGTTACCCTCCACAACAAGAGATGGAAAACAACATGAAAGGACAAGGTATACTTGCTTACATCACACCAAAATTGCCATGCATAATTGAAAAAAAAACAAATGTTAGAAATGGCATTTACACTTTTGTTTTCTTTACTTTTGTGTGTCCTTGATTTATCTGACTCCATCTTCCTATTGTCATAAACTTGACATGACACAAACATTACATGGGCGAGCTACGAACTCAGTTTCTGGATGAACTTGAAACAGCTAAATGCACGAACCAAATCCACAGGGCACACCCGCACCCCAAAACTGAGGTGAACTACCCAAACTGCGAGATTTATCTGGGACCCAGATGACTTAAAAATTAAAATGCAAAAGCATTGCATCTTTTTGTACACAATTGGACAAAATACATGCATGATGAGGAACGACAAAATTGCTCCACAAACGTGCACCGAAAGTGGATAGGCACTTGGACAGTTACGATCTCATTATTTCCCCCAGTTTATCAATTGCAGCCTCAAATTGATAGACCGCTACTCACAGACTCATGTATCATGAGCATTAACAGAGACAAAATTTGGAGAGTAAACCCCAAAACCCATGACACTGAAAAAACACCAAGTACTACTGGTTGACACAACTCGGAATGAATGAGAGACACGTAGAACTCGCTGGCAATACGAGGGAAGTCAGTGGTGAGTTGCAGAGATGCAGTAGAACTTGATCAGGTGGTCTCACCGCCTAGAAATGGCCGCCAGCATCCCCACCGCCGCGGGAGGCACAGCGAAAACCGAGAGTCAGTGGCGTAACCAGAAATATTCCGGAGCCCTTTCAAGCCTGCCTCCCGACGCTCCGGTGAGGAGACCAACCGAGGAAGCAGGAAGTGCACAGGCCATAAGGCCATTACCGTCACCAGCGCCGATTCTCCCAGGAAAACGCAAGCATCCCCCCCCCCCCCCCCCCCCCCCCCCGGAAGCACCGCGTCCAAGCCGGAATCAACCGATCGACTAAGAATCCCAAAAATTCTCCAAAAACAACACGAAAACGATCGCGATCCGTTCATCCAGAAAGCGTACCTTACGGAGCAGCGCGATTTGAGCAGCCGCACTCCTAGCTTGGCAGAAAAAACCATGAAACTAGGCCTTGGATCGCCAAGAGAAAAACACCCTCCTGCGCAAAACCCACGAAGCCTCTCTCTCCCTCTCTAAGATGATTAACACGGCATGCCCGGAAATGGGAGGGGAGAGTGGAGAGCCCAGAGAAGCCAGGCACGTCCATTTTATGCTAACCTCTTCCACCCCCACCACCATCACTTCCCACTACACACAACATTCCACCAAGAACCTCACTGACATGCGGGCTCCACAACCATATGGCCCAACTATCATCTTAGGAGTAGACTTCACAAATGTAACGGAGAAACCTTTTTACGTGGGTCCGACTTGTCATGGAGTGTGGGATGCGCGATGCATGGGCTGCGTTCTCGCGGGGAATCACGCGATCTGGGCCGTAGGATACCCCAGATTTGGGGCGTGGAGGTAGCGTGGACCGTCGGATCGAGACGGGAAGCCCCGACGTGTCCCGTACTCACGTGACCGCGGATGAACGCTTCGAGCACACCGCCTCTGACACGTGAATAGGAAGACTGGTTCGCAGCAGGGCCCGAGCCGGTGAAAGGGAGTACGGACGGAGGGATATATGGATCATGGATGGAGATGTGACTAGTTACTATGCCCTTTTCCTAGAACAGCAAGGATTTTACTGTGCCATTTACTTCATGTAGCTCCGTAGAGAGACGTGCAGCACCTCGAGTGTATCCTACCCTAGGTGGTGTTCTTCGGCCACCCTATCTAGAAATTTGGTACATTTATCACTAAACACAAAATTTAGAAATCAATTACAGAAAAAAGCAGACACAGCTGAGATCTAAAATAGCAAAAATTGATGTAATTAAACTTATGATAAGTGTATAGAGAAGAATTAAAATTTCATCATCTACTACACATAAGTACAGTGTTAACGCAAGCCATATTATATATTTAGTGCTTTTTCAAGTAGTTTTACACGTAGCGCATAAGTATAAAGTAGTTTCAAATCTGGAAGCACCGAAAGCATCACCCTTAAACATCATTAGGAGGCTACCGACGATGCATGTCTCACTACATGAGAAAATACAACATTCAATAAAATTCAAAGCACCTAATATAGGAAGGGTGGGATTTAAATCTATCTAAAATTCTAAACAGAAGAGGTCAAGATTTTCAATATATGATTACCCAAATCTCAATCAAGTTCAAGCACAATTCAAAATCTAGCTACAACACAAATTTCAACCGATTCAACAGAAATACTAAGACCCTCTGTATTTACATACTTGTTCTTTCTCAAACATTGATTATCGCAACTTGTCAATAGTGTTGTTCCTGGCCTCCAAGGAAACACGTAACTCATCAAGGTTAGCTCTTAACCTATAGTACTGTTGTAGCAATTGTGTGAGCTACAGCACAGGTTTTGTTTGTATGTATATGGTGTGTAAAATGAACCTCAAATGGTTCTATCAGAGGGAGAAAGGATTTATACTGGTTCGGACCTCCCCTAGGGGATAATAGCCCTACGTCCAGTTTGTGGTGGATTTGGCATGGTATGCCTCTGTGTAATATGGAGAGTTCCAGGGTTCTCATGGCCCTGGAGAAGCCCCCCTGTTACAAGGGCTTGGTCCTGCTTTTATAGGCACGCAGGCCAAAGGAAAAGACTAAAATGCCCTCTATAAGTCCTTGACTCATAGGGGCAAAAAGGGGAAAAGGAGCTAGCTACTGTACAAAAGTGCTTTACAGCTTTACAGACGTGTCAGACAACGTCACTTCTTGTCCAGCTAAACGACATACTAGGGGCAAAAGCGCCCCTGGTATGGCTTCTACACTGTAGCGAGGTGTAAAATATCTTCTGGATTCGGAGTTGGGGCTGGAGCTCTTCAGGCGAAGGCTGCAGGGAAGGCTTCGAAGTACACTCCGAAGTAGGCTTCGAAGCATACTCCGAACTGGGCTCCGAACTGGGTTCTCGGAGACCAACTCTGAGGGGCTCCTAAGGGATCTTCGAAGGTTAACTCCGAAGGGAGCTTCAACGGTTAACTCCGAACAAGGCCCGTAGGCTAACTTCAAAGTTAGCCTGAGACTTAGCTTCTGGCAAACCTTAAAGGATCTTGAGGACTTCGCTCCGAAGGGCTCCGAAGGGGCTCGGAGGCCTCGCTCCAGAGGGCTTCGAAGTGCTCCTTAAGACTTGGAATCAGCTTCTTCAGGAATGAACAAGCTTCGACGGTGTTGGGCTCCGGGCCGAAGGCTGTCGAAGGCTGACGTCATTTGGCCCCTGTTCAAGGGAAACTTATTCCCCCAACAGTAGCCCCTCGCTTGTAGGCCTTCGGGACGAAGGGGTGCGTGCGCCCTTGGGAAAAATGACAGAAAATTACAACTTCAGGGTAAATAGGCCTTCAGAGCTTGGACCGAAGGTAGCTTCGAAAAGCGCAGGTAATAACTGCCTGCGTCAGGTGTCAGAATGACCTCGGGGAGATCAACTGACTCCGCAATGGATATAAAATTGACCGTTACTGTGCGCCGGACCGCTTCGCCTTTGCTGGAGGCCCACCTGCCAGTGGGTTCGGCCCACGAACCGTCGGGATTTTTATCGCCTATAAATAGGGGTTTACCGCACACGGCTTCGGCACACTTCTCATTTGCTTTCTTCTCAACGCCTTGCACCCTTCGCTCTCTTCTCCTCCTTAGCTTCGCGCGAAGCACCCCTCGCAAGCTTTAGCCCCTTCGTGCCGAAGTTCCATAAAATGCCAAAGAAGGTAGCTTCGAAGGCTTTAGCCTTGGGCTCGAGCTCGGGCTCCGCCCAAGTGCAGGCAGTGGTAGCTGCGGCAGCGAAGCCTGCACCGAGGCGGTTGGGGCCGAGGGACCTTCGGTCGCCATCCGACAAGTTCGAGCAGACACTGGAAATGAGGGCCTTGATTTCCACAGAGGAGTCCGTCCGGAGGGCCTGCGAGGGAAAGGTTGCTTCGAAGATTCAAGTTAGAGTGCCGGAGAAGTCGGAGGCCATACCAAGGCCTCGGGCTGATGAAGTGGTGCTGTTTGAAGCCTTCTTCGAAGCCGGCCTCGGACTACCGGCGGTGGGGATGCTGAGTGAAGTCCTGAGGGCTTACAACCTCGAGCTTCCTCAACTTTCGCCCAACGCCGTGGCAAGGCTTGCTGTGTTTGAGTGGGCCATGAGGGCCGAAGGTTGTGAGGGCCGCGCCGACGTCGTCGTCGCCCTTCATGATGCTAACTGCCAACCGAAGCCAAGGGAAGGTGCAGACTGCATCAAAAGGGCTTTGGCCTTCGGAAGCGCCAACTTCCAGCTTCGGAAGGAGTACCAAGATGCCTTCCCGGCGAGGGCCGCCAATAGCAAATGATACTCGAAGTGGGATCAAGAGTGGTTCTACGCCTCCGTCGGCGCGAACTCTCCCCTTCAGAGTACCAATGCACTTATCTCTTATCGGCGCGAAGGCGTGGTGAAGACCAGCTCCGACACCCTTCGCTCGAGGATCTCGCTCCTTCGGAGGGTGGCTGCGATGATGAGCATGAGGGACCTCTCGGAGGAGTTCATCACCCTCCGGCTCAGCCCCCTCGCGCGCTCTTGGCCGGAGGGGCTCTTCCAACCTTCGGGCCAAGGGGGCCTGAACGAAGTGGCATTTGAACGCCTCGGTAAGACTTCGAAGCTTTTCAACTTTCATGCTTCGCCAAAAACTTTACTCTGACTTGGATCTTTATGAAGCCACTCTTGAAGTGAGGACTCCGGAGGAGGCCATCGTGGCGGCGAAGCGCGTTGTTGGGACCCCGACACTGGAGGAGTAAGCCCAACGGCTTGCTTTGGTGGGGACTTGGGAGCATTGGAACAGGGTGTGGACCCTGCTCGGCTTCGAGGAGGTCCAGGCTCTGCCAGACTTCTCCCACCTCGCAGCTTCGACAACCGGCTCCAAGAGGAAAAGGGGGGAAGACGACGAGCCCGAAACTTCGAGGGCTCGACCAGAGGTCCCCGCGACCGAAGCCTCTACTCCGGAGGAGGCAACGACCGCGAACCCTCAAACAGAAGCGAAGCCAACAAGTGCTCCGGCAACAGATACCAAGGTGGTAGCGAAGACCTCGATGGCGACGGCTTCGAGCGTGGAGGTCGACGCGCCAGCTTCGCAGCGAAGGGATTGGGGGCACACATTGACCCCTCTACCTTCGAAGAAATCTCAGACGAAGGTAAACACTTCAAACATACTTCTCTTTTATATGCGGATATTGACTTGAACTTTTTTGCAGAAGATGATGCCGGTGTGAGGCCCACTGTGCCGAAGCCCGGAGAGGCCTCCGGCAGCAGCAGCAGCTCGGAGTCCGATAGCTCCTCATCTGAAGAAGACAGAGGCAGCGGCCGCGACGAAGGGGACCCTCGAAGCGACGAGGAAGTCTAGGTGGTGGACCAAAGCCCAGCTTTGCCGAAGCCTGTGCAGGCGGTTGTGGTGGAGGAAATCGTCCGACCCTTGCTGCCGAAGGGGGCCGTGATGGAGGCGGCCCTCGACAAGTTCCGTGAGGGCTGCACAGCTGCGGAGGAAGGAGGCTTGGTGGCTCATCTTAGCCACTCGAATCCCATGGACCTCTTCATCAAAGCGAATGAAGCCCTTATCCAGGTGAGCGAAGTCCTACGTAGCCTGCGAATTATACTTTGGTCTTCGAACAACACTTATGATTTTCTTGAATTCATCCAGGCCTTCGCACTGAACGCAGCAGCCTCAACTTCTGCGGACAGGCGGATGACACGCTTGGCGGAGGAGAAAGAGGCCCTCTGACGTGAAGTATCGGTGGAAGCCGAGAAGTGAAGGCGGGCCGAAACTTCAGCCGAGGCGGCGAGGGCCGAGGCCGACAAGGCTAGGGATGCCTTGGCCTCGGAGATTGACAGGCTCCGAGTGGAGCTTCGAGCTGCGAAGGACGCCGAAGCCCAGCTGGCGAGGGAGAACTCCGAGCTTCGCCAAAGAGCTCGACGCCTCGAAGACTTCGTCGCCAGCAACATTGATGAAGCCACTTTGAGCCTGACCGAAGTCCTGGAATAAATAGGGACCGAGTGTCGGGCTCCAGATTTCGGCAGCCAGGACCCAATTGGGGATCGCGCCGCATTTTTAAAGGTAGTGGCTGCGACGGCAGAGCAATCCTTGAAGGGCTTTGCCTTGATGGCCGGCCGAGTGGCGGGTCAAGGGGTGTTGCAAATGCTTCACGACGTGGGGTGCAACCACCTCGAAGCAGCAACCTCGGCGACCCCTATGGCCTTCGGAGGCCAACACTTGGTGTCGCCTCCGGCCGGCGTCCGCGGTGCCTGGAGGCGACTTCAAGAGCCTTGGAAGGACCAAGGCTGCGAGGCAGTCCTTGAACTTCAGAAGGCCATCCGCCTTCGCCGAGCCAGAGCACATGCCTCGCCAGCTCAGCCTTCGACGTCGGCACCTCCGCCTCCGAAGGTGTAGATCTCCTTATGCTCCTTGTAATTCTTAGCTGTAGGCTTATAAAAACTTATCAGTTTATTAATATGAATGTGGGGGTGATTTATACCTGCCCAGGCTCAGTCTCCGAATGTTGACTTTGAAGTACTTGAGGACTCTGAAGAACTTCGCCAATTGTGGGCGGTCCTCGAGGTAGTTAGGTCCGAAGGCCTCCCTCGGTTTAAAATTCTGAGGGGGCCTAACAGCGAAGCCATCCCCGAAGTAGTCCAGGATCTACTGGCTACCGTGAAGATGGAGTCCCTTCGGAGTTCTTCATCCTTATACTTCTCTGTCTTCGACACGGCACCACCTGCCTCGCAGACTTGGAGTGACCTGCAAAGTGGTAGATGAGGTCTGCGGGCTTCGGGGTTTGGATGAACCGGACGTGGGAGAGCAGGCTCCGACGAGGCTTCGTCCAGCCGAGGGGGCCCTAGCCGAAAGAAAGGCAAGCGAGGGTTGGGGCCTCGAACTCGCTTTTTCTTAGGCTTAGATACAAACTACTCGTAGTTTTGTTTTAGAAGTATATTTGTAACATACTTCTCAATTATCATTCAATGAATGAGATTTGTTGTATTTGCATACTTCATCTGCATGCTTCGCATAGTTTGATGACTTCGAACGTTTTAGCTTGTCACGCTCGTACTGCGCATTACATTCGCACACTTCGCATACATGCTTCCCCCCTTGTTCGTGGCATCTAGGGACTTAGTCGTTGCTAGTGCGGGCAATAAAAAATGCGAAGGGGTGTGCCTTTTTGGTGGCTTTAGATGCTTATAACACATCGGGTGAAGGCCTCTTTTGGGCTTCGAATGCGTTAACTTGGAGCAAAGCAAGGCTTCAGCGTAGCCAAATTAAGCGAAGCATGCTTCAGCATGCTTGGATTTGGATGCTACGCGCGAGCAAGGCTCCAAAGCACACTTAGATTTTAATCGAAGTATGACTTCAAGATGTTTAAATTTTAGATTAGATCACGTCACGTGAAGCGAGGCCTCGGTGCGTGTTCGGATAGCGAAGCAAGGCTTCTTGAGCTTGATCCTGTAGTGAAAAGGATATTTGGTGTGGATTCACCGAACCTGTGATAAGTTGAGCCACCTTCGACTCTGAGCCACCTTCGACTCTGAATACTGAAAAAAGATCTCAGTATTCTAGGATACGTTAAGCCGGTGGCCTTCATATCCCGGACGCATCAGGTCGATGACCTGGAGTCCTTGGACGCATCGGGCCAATGGCCCGGAGTCCTTCTAGCCCACTGCTACGGGCCCGAAGGCGTTGTGTAGCCTTCGGAGGGGTACTCCGGATTTTGCAAAGCGAAACGAGGCTTCGAATTTTAAATAAGGCGAAGCAAAGCTTCGGGTTTTTGATAAGGCAAAGCAAGACTTCGAATTTTTGAAAGGAAACAAGGCTTCAATTTCAAAACGCGAAGCATAGCTTCGGTTTTCAAACACGAGGCGAGGCTTCAATTTTTCAATAAGATGGAGCAAAAGTTTGCATTAATGGCGAAGCAGGGCTTCGGCTTTAAGGCGAAGCAAAGCTTCGATTTTGAGCGAAGCAGGGCTTCGATTTTATATTAAAGTAATTGTAAAATTGTACATCGAAGTGGTACCTCGGATTGTGCACATACCTCGCAAAGTAGGTGGAAACCTGCATCGTAGCCCCTGGGGCTTTGACGACCTTCGACACGCGAAGCGAAGCCCCTTGCTGGAGGGTGAGCTCTGAAGCGAGAAGGATGGAGGAAGGCGAAGAAGACCTTCGAACTGCATCTGAAGCCCCTTGCCGGAAGGTGCGTGAAGCAAGAAAGCTTCGAAGCTCCCCCCTCAGGCGCACTTCGAATTGCAGACAGTGGCAGAGAACTTAGCTTTTAGGACTAAGATCCCCACGGATGGCGCCAACTGTTGTAGCAATTGTGTTAGCTACAGCACAGGTTTTGTATGTGTGTATATGGTGTGTAAAATAAACCTCGAAGGGTTCTATCAGAGGGAGAAAGGATTTATACTGGTTCGGACCTCCCCTAGGGGATAATAGCCCTACGTCCAGTTTGTGGTGGATTTGGCATGGTATGCCTCTGTGTAATATGGAGAGTTCCAGGGTTCTCATGGCCCTGGAGAAGCCCCCCTGTTACAAGGGCTTGGCCCTGCTTTTATAGGCACGCAGGCCAAAGGAAAAGACCAAAATGCCCTCTATAAATCCTAGACTCATAGGGGCAAAAAGGGGAAAAGGAGCTAGCTACTGTACAAAAGTGCTTTACAGCTTTACAGACGTGTCAGACAACGCCACTTCTTGTCCAGCTAAACGGCATACTAGGGGCAGAAGCGCCCCTGGTATGGCTTCTACACTGTAGCGAGGTGTAAAATATCTTCTGGATTCGGAGTTGGGGCCGGAGCTCTTCAGGCGGAGGCTGCAGGGAAGGATTTGAAGTACACTCCAAAGTAGGCTTCGAAGCATACTCCGAACTGGGCTCCGAACTGGGCTCCAAACTGGGTTCTCGGAGACCGGCTCTAAGGGGCTCCGAAGGGAGCTCCGAAGGTTAATTCCGAAGGGAGCTTTGATGGTTAACTCCGAACAAGGCTCGAAGGCTAACTTCGAAGTTAGCCTGAGACTTAGCTTCTGGCAAACCTTAAAGGATCTTGAGGGCTTCGCTCCGAAGGGCTCCGAAGGGGCTCGGAGGCCTCGCTCCAGAGGGCTCCGAAGGGGCTCGGAGGCCTCGCTCCAGAGGGCTTCGAAGTGCTCCTTGAGACTTGGAATCAGCTTCTTCGGGAATGAACAGGCTTCGACAGTGTTGGGCTCCGGGCCGAAGGCTGTCGGAGGCTGACGTCATTTGGCCCCTGTTCAAGGGAAACTTATTCCCCCAACAAGTACAAAGATATAGATTATGGATCATTTAACATGTCCATTGTGAAAAATAAACATAATCTTTATCAGAAGCTGCATATACAACAGTTCTAGGTATACATCGGCTTTTTTGCTTGGTAAACTTATGGGAGCTATAAATCTCAATCTTAAACATATGTTAGTAGGTTCATTCAGTGTGTAAACTTCTAATGTCCTCAAAAATGTGTCGTAAGTGGCAACTAATGAACTAGGGACTGCTGGGAGGGAAAACTAAGTCTAATAAAAGCGGGTAGCACAGAAAGTAAGTTCAACAAGTTATGTTTCTTCACAAAAACAACAACAAGTACTCAAGTTGTGTATAGTATATGGCTTTCTTAAATAAGTTCAATCAGTTAGGAATAACAATTTTTATCGGTGCAAGTAATCCATCAACTGCAATGAACTATGAAAATATAATTTATGTCCTAATTGCTAGAAAGAAAGCCATGGTTGGTGGCTGTCTGAACAGAAAACATTGGAAATTTTAATGAAATATATTATGGCAACAAATTATAGTAGACATTGTTTTTGTCTGAGGAATCTATCATGCTGAGTACATTTTTGAGTCCTAAACTTAATATCTATATTGGATCGTTCGACTACTTTCCCTCAAAAGCAGGGGAAAGTATTCACAAATCACAAATTCCAAATATTCTTAACTAAAGAAAGAAAGGAATCCTAAAATAAATAAACAACCAACTTACTCTTTGATGGGAGCACAAGCATTGCTGACCTCGCCCTTTCACCGCCACCTGTAGAAACCACCTCCGACGAACATTCTACAATGATAAGCAATTGGATCAAGCAGCTAGACCGCCTTTGCAGCTCCCAGGAAGCTGCACCTAACATAACAAACATAAAAAGTTGAAAAACACGGAGGTTCCTTCACAATCTTCCTCTTCTCAGATAACACCTTGTGCTTGTGCACCGAAATCTTAACTCATCTCCTGGCGAGCAAGTTCTTCGGGGTAGGGGCCCCGCTACCCAAGACGCTAACGTCTGATTGCGGCTGATAGACGATTAGTCGACCGCTTCAGCTCACCTGTGGAGCATCCACGCCATTCCCCTGTACGATACAAAGACCGGTAAGAGGCAGGTAAACAAGCAAAGTGAACAGAAGAGTCAATATATGTACTTACCAGCGAGGAGTCATCAACATAGCCAGAATGTAGACGTTTGCAGTACATCCACAAGGCCAATCAAACAAATGCAGCGCCCATTCGCCCCACCAAGCATCGAAGTCAACAGAGCTGATGGTGCAAACCGACCAAGGGGCAAGATCACCATAAGGCACTTGGTCAGCCACCCAAGATAGCTGCTCGTATTCCCGATCCTCTGTAACCTCTCCACGGAATTGGATTCGGTCGATAAAGAATAAGTGAGGGGAAAACTGGTTGAATCCTAGCTACCGCGAGCAGACAGTCGGGTGATAGAACTCGTAAGAAGCTCTACGGGTAGTAAAGTTGACGGGCGGAAGGAAAGGGGTGATCAAGGTTTTAAGAATCTTGGTAGACTCCTCATTCTGGCACGCATCGGCAAGGAGGAACTCACGAGGAAATTCATGCTCAGATAAATACTCATATGCAAAACATATGGTCTTCTCGAGCCCAAGGCCATAGTAAAAGGCTACGTGTTCTTCGGTGTCAACAGGGTCGGTCCTCTTGTTGTGCTTCGTGATGTACTTTCCCCAATAACCAATGGAATTCACACCAAGACGATGAGTCGACTTGGAACAGAAAGAAAGAGGATCACAAGGGGAGGCGTCTAGGAAGTCAAGGCGATGATATCAAGCAGAGAGGGAGTCATCAGACCACTATAGAAAATGAAAGCATTAAGGGTATAGGACCAAAAGTAGCAAGCAGCGGTGAGGAGTGACTCATTCTTGTAGGGTTCGGCGAGGGAAAGGCCGATACAGTGGATGATGTCAATTTCTTCCCAAGATAGATGCTTGACTGCCGATACCGTAAGGTACCTGTTAGGGGAAAATACTTCATCCTCATGATCCTCCGAGATTCCAAGCAAATGAGTCACGCGATCAAGATAAATGCAAGTCTAATCTCGAAGCTCAAGACTTGCCTCCGGATTAAAGGGTTCGAAGCCGAAGGGTCTGTCCAGGCTCTAGTCCGAAGAGATCCTCCGAAAGGCTTCCTCTCCGAAGTGGAAAACAGCTAGAAGGCTGGGACGTCTACCTTATCAGCATCTGAGAAACCAAGGGTGGTTTCGGTGTATGTGATGAGTGATTGACAGGATTATTTACCCTCTGTTCGAAGGGTACCTCCGGAGGGGCTTCGGAGGTGGTACCTCCGAAGGGTGTTCGGAGGTGTGTCACCGGAGTGTGTTCGGTGTTTGCTTGCTGCAGCTGTGCAGCGGAGTGTACCTGTCGGAGGGGTTCGACAGTACGCGATGACTGGGTTCGTACCGATGGCTTCGGTACTTTGGGCGGTACACCGGAGTGTGTACCGAAGGTTGCTAACCCGGAGAGGTCTCCGGAGTACTGGATACACTTGTCTGTTTGTCGGTGGTGCGCAGGGACTTCGGAGGCGACGGACAGGGTTCGAGCCAGGTGAACTTGGGTCAAGCGGGTGGTTTGATGCCAAGGGAGCGGGGAGCTCCGTCACGGTGGTTGCGAAGGTGGTCCGGGTCGGTCCTCGGGTCGAGGCGTGCCAGGTGAAGGCAGAGAGTGCGGAGCGTGGCTCCGGCTGAAGGTACTCCGAGGCAAAGTCCTCGGAGGTATGGCACTTCGAAGGTACTCCGAATGGAGTGACTTCGGAGTTGGTGGATCAAGTCCTCTGCGGAGGCAAGGGTTCGTAGTGTGCTCCGGAGGGAGACACTCGAAGGTACCCGACGAAGGTCTCAGAAGTCGAGGCGCATCGAAGGCATGGTCCGGGTGAGGCTCGTCGAGGAGTGTGCTCGGAGTGAGACACTGCGACGAAGTGCTCATGGAATGCTTCATGCGGAGGCCTTGGACGAAGGAGGGACTTCGAAGGGTAGTACTCCGAAGGTGGGGCTTCGGAGTGTGAAGGACTTCGGAGCGAGGCTAGCTCCGGAGTGAGGATGACTTGAGGTGCTTCGGCCATACATGGCTTCGGTACACGGACGGACGGTGTTCGAGCTAGGAGTAGCTGCGAAGCCGTGGTGATCCACTCCGGAGGTGGTGGTGCGAAGGCCCAAGGGGCTTTGACGGCTTCGGCTTAAAACCGTCACTGTATCGAAGACCTTCTTCGGCGGAGCGAAGGCCAACAGGCTGCAGGCTTCTCGCCGAAGCTTCCGCACCCCTCGCGTGCGAAGGGAGGTTCCAGAAGTCAACTCTGTAAAGGCTGACACTGTCTGTTCTGAAAAAGGCTGACACTATCCCCTCTGCAGCTGACAGAGAAGCCTCCAAAATAAAGGTGGACTACCTTTTGTACCCCTTAGTTCTGTAGAGACAAATCAGTTGTAAACCCTAGGGGTAAAGTAGTCACTTCCTTAGGATGAAGCCGTGGGCTATAAATATGGGGGCTCGGTAGGTAACATTTAACACTTTGAGCATTTACTGTTGAGCTCCTGTAGACAGACCTCGCTGTTTTCATTCTGAGTTCAATATATTTTGTGTTCCTTGTTCAAGCGGCGAAGCCCTGCTTCTGTGTGCTTTTGCTTGAGCTCGTATTGTATACCTCGCTAGTTTTTAGTTCACCGAAGCCTGTCTTGGCGAAGGGTGTTTTTATCGCGAAGTGTGTTTTACAGTGTGCTGTCGCTCTGTGTAACACGAGGCAAGACCTCGCTGCTTACTAGCGAAGCCCTGTTCTGTTCCCGTAGTGCTTCTTGTGTCGAAGCCCTTAGCGTAGTCCATTTGCGTGTGCGTGTAGACCTTCGGGTACGAAGCCCAGCACCCGTTGCTGTCGCCAAGTACTTGGTCGAAGTCCTCAGAGGGCTGTCCACTCTTGCGAAGGGTGAAGTGCGAAGCCTGCTCGAAGCACCTCGTGTGCGGAGCCTGCACTGACTTAGCAGAGTAGATTTTCGAGGGTTGTTAGTGGAGCGAAGTCTTCTTGGCTTCGAACTTTTGCTCCTGCGAAGCCTGTGTTCGGAGCTGTCGAAGTACCTCCGAACCAGACCTTCGAAGGTTGTGTTCGAAGCCTGTTCCGCAGAAGACAGAACAGAACCGAAGGCTAAGTTTTTAGCCCGAAATTTTAAAAGCTCCCATTCACCCCCCCTCTGGTCGCCGTTTCCGGTCCAACAATTGGTATCAGAGCTTGGTTAAGATCACCAGTTGACCTTAACCGGTTTTGTGATCTGTTGGCGACATGGATAGAGGCAGTAAAATTCCTCTGTTCGATGGGACTGACTTTGCATACTGGAAGGTGCGCATGGAGGCTTACTTGTTAAGCCAAGGAAATGCAATTTGGGAGATTGTGGACTCACAATACTCCATCCCTGATACCCGCACCACTCAAACTGAAAAAGATCAGTATATTGCCAACTCGAAGGCAAGGAACATACTGTTCATTGGTTTGAGTCGGAGTGAGTTTGATAGGGTGCAGCACCTTAGGACTGCTAGGGAAATTTGGACAACGCTCACTATTTATCATGAGGGCTCTACTCAGATTAAGGCCAGGCGCCAAAGCACCTACAACCAACAGTATCAGCTGTTTGTGCAGGCACCTGGTGAATCTGTAGATGCCATGTTTTCTCGCTTTGACGCGATAGTGAGTAACTTGCGATCCAACGGGACGCTTGCTTACAGTGATCACGATAGGGCTATCAAGCTTCTCTATGCTCTTGACCGTAGCATATGGGAGGTGAAGATATCCAGCATTGAGGAGTCCACAGGCTATGACACTCTAACCTGTGATGAACTCTTTAGCAAGCTAAAGTCCACAGAGATTGCCAAGGCATCTCTTGCAGTGCACAGAAGCTCTTTGCCACAGCCATTGGCATTGGTTTCTAGCACTAGCCGTGGCACCACTGCAGAACCAAGCACATCAGGCACTTGTGTTCTTGCAGATGGTTTTGCTTTGTCCTCCCTGGTCTCCGTCACAAAGGAGCAGGTGGATACTCTAGCTGATGACGAGCTTGCTCTCATTGCCCGGAGGTTCACCCGCTTTCATCATGAGAGACGGGATCAGAGGAGAAGTGGTTTTAGTGGCTGTTATGAATGTGGCGACACCTCTCACATTAAGGCCAATTGCCCCAAGGTCAAAAAGAGAGATGAGAGTGACCGCCCCAAATTCCACAAAAAGGAGAGGAAACCCTTTGTGAAGGGCAAGCGCGGCAAGATGGCCAAAAAGATAGCCAAGGCCGCTTCCAGAGCATTTGTTGCTGCTCTCAGCGACATCGACACATCCTCAACTGAGGAGTCGAGCTCTGAGGAGGAGGAGTCCCCAAGAAAGGAGGACAAGAAGGACAAGAAAGGACGTGACTTCACCGGCCTTTGCTTCATGGCCGACAGCGATCACAGCGGCGATGAGCTTGACTCATCAGAGGTAAACCTATCATCTGACCAGCTTCTAATTAAATTAGATGAGCTGAATGAAGTAGTACTTGGTCAGGATAGATTACTTGTGCAAGCCGCTAGAGAAAGAAAAGACCTTAGACTTAGGCTAGAAAATGTTTCTACTGAATATGCCATGCTTAAGTCTAAGTTTGATGATGCTGAATGTGAGTCCTGTTCTGTTGTCATGAGTGAGCTTGCTCAGTTGCGTTCTGTTCATGCTCAAACTCTTTCTGAGCTTGAGACTGCACAGAAGCAGCTTTTAGAGGTGGATTCTAGACCTCATGATGTTATTGATTGCATGAACTGCTGTTTATTACGCGATAGCATTAATTTACGTGATAAGCATGTTCATGATTTAGAGGCTAGATTGGAGAGGGCCGGTAGTTCTAAGGATGTGCAACCTGTTTGTGACACTTGCATTACCCTTAAGGACCAGCTAGGCACTGTCAGAGAGCGAGCTGAAAACCTCATGTCCGAAAATGAATACCTTCTTTCTGTGGTGAATAAATGCACTGAAGGGAAGGGTAGGATGGATTTGCTCTTGGCCAAGACCAAGTTGTGTGCTGACAGAGCCGGGGTAGCTCTAGGTTTGGGTTTTGAGAGGATAGCTTCAGACAGCAAAACCAAAACTGTTTTCACCTCTCCCACCACCCTAGAGAAAGAGAGAGCTCTGTTGGACACCCCTCCAGCCAAAAAGCCTACCCATCCTCAAAAGAAAACCACTCCTCCTGCCAAGAAAAATCCTCCCAAGAAAACCACTCAGAAGAAACCCAAGGAGCCTGTGAGAGTTGCTCCTGTGACCCATGAGAGTGCCCCCAGGAGAGTGTTTCACTGTTCTTATTGTCAGCGGGCGGGTCATTTGGTTGGGTTCTGTTTTCGTCGCATCAAGGATGAGCGACGCGCACAGGCGATGAGTTACCAGGACATGCTTTACCCATCTTTAGGTATGCATGAGTCTGAGTTTTACTCTCGTCCTGTTTTTGAGGATCCTCGTGCTTCTCGGAGAGGTTTTGCTCCTCGAGGTGTTCACCATGTTCCATATGGTGGTAGACCTCGGGCGAGTAACTTTGTACCTCGTCAGAGTAGGAGACCTCGACATGCTTTCCGTTCTTTGCATGTTGGTAGACCTCGCACTTTGCATCATTCTGATTTTTATGTGCGTAGACCGTCTACTTCTACTGTGCCTACTACTCGTGTCACTCAGTGCTGGATGCCTCGTCATTATTTTACTCACCCCAGCACTGAGCGATCGAGACGTTTTCATCATGTGTAGGCGACAGGTCGAGGCTTGGAGGGCACGTGGATCATGGACTCCGGTTGTTCGCGCCACATGACCGGAGATGCAAATTGGTTCTCCAGCCTCACGACAACCAAGCAAAGGGAACATATCACCTTCGGAAACAATCGAAGGAGTAGAGTGAAAGGTAAAGGTGTGGTAAGAATTAATTCGAACTTCACTCTCAAAGATGTTGCTTTGGTTGAGAACCTGGGATACAATTTGTTGTCTGTATCTCAGTTGCTTGATGAGGGCTTCGAAGTGCGATTTCATCGCGATACTTCGCAAGTGCTCAATTCTGATGGCGTTGTGGTGTGTAAGATCTTTAGAGTTGGGAGAGTTTTTGGAGCTGATTTTTCAGAGTCGTCTGGTTCTTCTCATTGCCTTGTTGCACATTCGACTTCTGAGCTTTGGAAGTGGCATAGGAGACTAGGGCATATGAGCTTTGAATTGCTCGCTCGTCTGAGCGCCCTAGGTTTGATCCGAGGATTGCCCAAGCTCAAGTTTGAGAAGAATTTAGTTTGCGCTCCATGTCGACATGGAAAAATGATTGCCGCTTCGCATTCGCCAGTCACCACAGTGATGACTGAACAGCCCGGAGAACTTCTCCATATGGACACTGTAGGTCCTTCTCGGGTTAGTTCTTTAGGCGGCAAGTGGTATGTACTTGTTATTGTCGACGATTTCTCTCGCTACTCTTGGGTCTTCTTTCTTGCCAGCAAGGATGAAGTGTTTTCACACTTTCGGAGCTTGGCTTTGAGACTTTTCACTGAACTCCCTGGTGCATTAAAATTCATTCGAAGCGATAATGGCACCGAGTTCAAAAATAGTCTCTTTGTTGACTTTTGCATGGAGCATGGCATAGAACATCAATTTTCTGCTCCGCGGGTTCCTCAACAGAACGGTGTTGTTGAGAGGAAAAACCGCACTTTGGTTGAGATGGCTAGGACGATGCTTGATGAGCATAGGACTCCTAGAAAATTCTGGGCTGAGGCCATGAACACTGCATGTTACATCTCAAACCGAATTTTCTTGCGCTCAATTTTGAACTTGACATCTTATGAGCTGCGTTTTGGGAGACAGCCCAAGGTTACTCATCTTCGAGTTTTTGGCTGTCGCTGCTTTATCCTAAAACGTGGTAACTTGGATAAATTTGAGTCGCGATCTTCTGACGGGATCTTTTTGGGTTATTCAACTCATGGTCATTCTTATCGTGTTTATAACTTGGAAACTAACACTGTCATCGAGTCATGTGATGTGACTTTTGATGAATCAACCCCCTCTGTTAGTTCTGCTTTTGAACAGGCAAATGAACACGACATGGAACAGACCTTATTCGAAGACGAAGATCCCGGAGAATTCGAGGATGAACCCCTACTACCCTCGACATCAACCCCCGAAGCTGACCCCGCTTCAACTACTTCGGCACGAGGTCCCGAAGCGACTACCTCAACATCGGTCATCTTGGACCACACCAACGCACAAGTTGAGGGGGAGACTGCATCCCGCCGCGAGGCTCCACATCATGTCCAAAGGATGCACCCTCCCGAGCAGATCATTGGTGAGCTTGATCAAAGGGTAACACGTTCTCACGCTCATTTTACTAATGCTGCTTTTGTTGCTTCTTTCGAGCCCTTAGATGTTAGTCATGCACTTTCTGATTCTAGTTGGATCAATGCCATGCATGAAGAGCTTGAGAATTTTGAAAGAAACCAAGTCTGGACTTTAGTTGATCCTCCACATAATGTTCATTTCATTGGAACAAAATGGATTTTCAAAAATAAACAAGGGGAGGATGGAACAATTGTTAGAAATAAGGCTAGACTTGTAGCTCAGGGCTTTTCTCAACTAGAAGGGATTGATTTTACTGAAACTTTTGCACCTGTTGCTCGCCTTGAGGCCATTAGGATTTTGCTTGCCTTTGCGACATCCCGGGGATTCAAACTCTATCAAATGGATGTCAAAAGTGCTTTTCTTAATGGCTTCATAGGTGAAGATGTTTATGTAAAACAACCCCCTGGTTTTGAAAACCCCAAGTACCCACATAAAGTCCTTAAACTTCATAAGGCTCTTTATGGACTCAAGCAGGCCCCTCGGGCGTGGTATGATAGACTTAAGTCTTTTCTGCTTGAGCGAGGGTATTTGATGGGCTCTGTTGATAAAACTTTGTTTACTCTCAAGCATGGCAAAGATTTCCTTCTAGTGCAGATTTATGTGGATGATATCATCTTTGGTGGCTCTTCTCATGCTTTGGTTGCCGAGTTTGCAGATACCATGAGCAGGGAATTTGAAATGTCGATGATGGGTGAACTCACCTTTTTCCTTGGTTTGCAAATCAAGCAAAGCAAACAAGGTACTTTTGTCCACCAGACAAAGTACACCAAGGACCTGCTCAAGAAATTCGACATGTCCGATGCGAAGCCCCTCGCCACTCCAATGGCTACATCTGTAGCATTGGACCCTGACGAAGATGGAGAAGCCGTAGATCAGAAGGAGTTTCGGAGCATGATCGGCTCCCTCCTCTACTTGACTGCCACGAGGCCGGACATACACTTCGCAGTATGTCTGTGCGCTCGTTTTCAGGCTTCACCACGAGCTTCGCACCGCCAAGCGGTTAAGCGCATTCTAAGGTATCTCAAACACACCCTTGAATTTGGCATATGGTATTCATCGTCTTCATCTTTATGTCTTAGAGGTTATTCAGATGCGGATTTTGCTGGGTGTAGAATTGATAGGAAGAGTACCTCTGGTACTTGTCATTTTCTGGGTACGTCTCTGGTTTGCTGGTCTTCCCGCAAACAGTCTAGTGTTGCACAATCGACGGCCGAGGCCGAATATGTTGCTGCAGCTAGCTGTTGCTCTCAGATTTTGTGGATGGTTTCCACTCTGCGGGATTTCGGGTTAGATTATAAGAGTGTTCCACTTTTCTGTGATAACACTAGTGCTATTTGTATTGCAAACAACCCGGTTCAGCACTCCAGAACCAAACACATTGATGTACGGTATCATTTTCTCAGAGATCACAATGAGAAGGGTGATATTGAACTTCAATATGTTGATACCCAACACCAGCTTGCCGATATTTTTACAAAACCCCTCGATGCTTCTCGATTTGCTTACTTGCGTGGGGAACTTGGTATTTGTCATCCCTACGGCATTTTGTGAGGGGGAGCTGATTTTAATTGTCTTGCATATGCTCATTATGTATGGAATTGCACTTACATCTTTTGCTATTATATGCCTGCTTTTAATTCAAAGAAATCATGACAGCTCAGCTCTATGAAATATGTCTGGAACATTGATTGTGCATGATGTTTTATTTTCTAAAAATCAAAACTTGCTCACCGCATAATCTTGTATCTAGCTTGTTTAGGGTGGACTGCTTTTAGCTATCTTTTATCTACTTGACAGCAAGACAATGTTCCTTGGATGCTAAAATATGCAACTTGAAAATTGTGTTCTTTATTCATGGATACTCATCAAAAATTTAATTCTTCAAAATCAAAAATTCATGATTTGCCTGGTTTCAATGAAAAGATCCAGGAGGGTTTGTTTGTCGCACTACTCTATTCTAGACTGCTTACCATTGCACTTTGGTCTGAACTGGAATAGTGTAGTGTATGCCAAAATCACCGCCTTAAGCTTCAGATGGCTTTCATGCCTAGGCTTGGCCTGATTGGAAAGTATAAGGTGGACAAACAAATAACCCCTGGCATTAAGAAAAAGAACAACAAAATTAATTGCTCATCAAGGTTGCTTTCACAGCTCCTTCTGAACAAAACTTGTCTGTCTAGGGTAGAACTTGTTAGCTTTGCGCAGTCCTTGCCTTCACATGTCTAGCTGCTTTGATTCAGTGGTGATGCTTTTACTTCAAAATGACAAAATCACATGCCATCATCTTGTTTCACAGATTGTTAAATTGAGCTGAGCACATGATCATTTGTGTTAATTTTGGCATATTTTTGCATTATATGTCTTTGCAATTCTATTCATTTCGAAGCTTTGCATCTTTTGCATGCTCCTTGATGCTTGCATTGCCAAAGGGGGAGAGATTTTGCTATGTTCTCTGCTGCAAGAAGGCATTATTTCTAAAGGGGGAGAGATTTTGCTCAACTCAGGGGGAGTTTTTTATCCAAAGGGAGTTTTGCCGAAGGGGCTTTTACTCTTTTACAAAGGGGGAGAAAATTTCTTTTATCAAGTGACATGCTTTGGCTCTTTTTGAGTTTTTATGGTCACTTGTGTGCTGAAAATTTTTACATTTTCTTGAACTTCAATTTGGTTGTCAATGCACTCATCAAGGGGGAGATTGAGAAACCAAGGGTGGTTTCGGTGTATGTGATGAGTGATTGACAGGATTATTTACCCTCTGTTCGAAGGGTACCTCCGGAGGGGCTTCGGAGGTGGTACCTCCGAAGGGTGTTCGGAGGTGTGTCACCGGAGTGTGTTCGGTGTTTGCTTGCTGCAGCTGTGCAGCGGAGTGTACCTGTCGGAGGGGTTCGACAGTACGCGATGACTGGGTTCGTACCGATGGCTTCGGTACTTTGGGCGGTACACCGGAGTGTGTACCGAAGGTTGCTAACCCGGAGAGGTCTCCGGAGTACTGGATACACTTGTCTGTTTGTTGGTGGTGCGCAGGGACTTCGGAGGCGACGGACAGGGTTCGAGCCAGGTGAACTTGGGTCAAGCGGGTGGTTTGATGCCAAGGGAGCGGGGAGCTCCGTCACGGTGGCTGCGAAGGTGGTCCGGGTCGGTCCTCGGGTCGAGGCGTGCCAGGTGAAGGCAGAGAGTGCGGAGCGTGGCTCCGGCTGAAGGTACTCCGAGGCAAAGTCCTCGGAGGTATGGCACTTCGAAGGTACTCCGAATGGAGTGACTTCGGAGTTGGTGGATCAAGTCCTCTGCGGAGGCAAGGGTTCGTAGTGTGCTCCGGAGGGAGACACTCGAAGGTACCCGACGAAGGTCTCAGAAGTCGAGGCGCATCGAAGGCATGGTCCGGGTGAGGCTCGTCGAGGAGTGTGCTCGGAGTGAGACACTGCGACGAAGTGCTCATGGAATGCTTCATGCGGAGGCCTTGGACGAAGGAGGGACTTCGAAGGGTAGTACTCCGAAGGTGGGGCTTCGGAGTGTGAAGGACTTCGGAGCGAGGCTAGCTCCGGAGTGAGGATGACTTGAGGTGCTTCGGCCATACATGGCTTCGGTACACGGACGGACGGTGTTCGAGCTAGGAGTAGCTGCGAAGCCGTGGTGATCCACTCCGGAGGTGGTGGTGCGAAGGCCCAAGGGGCTTTGACGGCTTCGGCTTAAAACCGTCACTGTATCGAAGACCTTCTTCGGCGGAGCGAAGGCCAACAGGCTGCAGGCTTCTCGCCGAAGCTTCCGCACCCCTCGCGTGCGAAGGGAGGTTCCAGAAGTCAACTCTGTAAAGGCTGACACTGTCTGTTCTGAAAAAGGCTGACACTGTCCCCTCTGCAGCTGACAGAGAAGCCTCCAAAATAAAGGTGGACTACCTTTTGTACCCCTTAGTTCTGTAGAGACAAATCAGTTGTAAACCCTAGGGGTAAAGTAGTCACTTCCTTAGGATGAAGCCGTGGGCTATAAATATGGGGGCTCGGTAGGTAACATTTAACACTTTGAGCATTTACTGTTGAGCTCCTGTAGACAGACCTCGCTGTTTTCATTCTGAGTTCAATATATTTTGTGTTCCTTGTTCAAGCGGCGAAGCCCTGCTTCTGTGTGCTTTTGCTTGAGCTCGTATTGTATACCTCGCTAGTTTTTAGTTCACCGAAGCCTGTCTTGGCGAAGGGTGTTTTTATCGCGAAGTGTGTTTTACAGTGTGCTGTCGCTCTGTGTAACACGAGGCAAGACCTCGCTGCTTACTAGCGAAGCCCTGTTCTGTTCCCGTAGTGCTTCTTGTGTCGAAGCCCTTAGCGTAGTCCATTTGCGTGTGCGTGTAGACCTTCGGGTACGAAGCCCAGCACCCGTTGCTGTCGCCAAGTACTTGGTCGAAGTCCTCAGAGGGCTGTCCACTCTTGCGAAGGGTGAAGTGCGAAGCCTGCTCGAAGCACCTCGTGTGCGGAGCCTGCACTGACTTAGCAGAGTAGATTTTCGAGGGTTGTTAGTGGAGCGAAGTCTTCTTGGCTTCGAACTTTTGCTCCTGCGAAGCCTGTGTTCGGAGCTGTCGAAGTACCTCCGAACCAGACCTTCGAAGGTTGTGTTCGAAGCCTGTTCCGCAGAAGACAGAACAGAACCGAAGGCTAAGTTTTTAGCCCGAAATTTTAAAAGCTCCCATTCACCCCCCCTCTGGTCGCCGTTTCCGGTCCAACAGCATCCTTCAAACATGTTTTACCATATTAACCCTATAAGGGATACCGAAATAGTATCCACTATGTCGGTTGTAATTGAGGGGTAAAAATGTCTTTTCTCTAGAGAGTTTTACCTATAAATACCCCCCTTCTCGCCCTATAAGAGGCATCGAATATTCTGATATTCAATACATACTCCGAACTATTCTGAGCTATTATCCTTTTTGGAGGCTTAAGATAGTTCGCATTCACAAACACTTCATTTTTCAGTTCTTGGTTTTATAGAACCTGTTAGCGTAATCCGTTACGCCAACAGTTAGCGCTGTCCGTGAGGAACCTAGTACTAAAAGCTAGTTCTCTGCCACTGCCTGTACTTCGAAGCACATTTGCGGAGGGAGTTTCGGAGTCCCAAGATTCTGTGCACCCTTCAGCAAGGGGCTTCAAGTACAATTCGAAGGCCTTTTTCGCCTTCCACCACCGTTCGAAGCTCCTAGTCTTCAGACCCTTCTTAGCTTTGTGAGTCATGCCTCCCAAGTAGAGTTTAGCCACCGGTCCCCTCCGAAGGTCCCCTCGAACCTCCGGTGCAGGACCCTCAGACGTTCCTCAAACTCCTAAAGTAGTCAACAGGCCTCGAGCAACCGGAGCTCCTCGGGTAGCTCCGTCTGTGTTTTGAACTGACTATGTCAGTTCTCGAGACCCGGAGGATCCCTCTAGAGGAAGTTAAGACCTCCCCGAAGACGTGGCCGCTCAGATGACACTGCTTCAGGCGGAGGTGGAAAGATGGAGGTAGGAGGCTGTGGACAGGCTTTGCCCTCGAGCTAACCCTCCTGCTTTAGAGGTGCATCAAGACGACGACCTCGATAATTATCCCGAAGCCCCTCAAGTCAAAGAAAATGTTGAGAATGCCTCCTTCGATGATGAATCTCTGCTGCATCTGAACTTACAGAAGGTGCGCTTTGGTCCCAGGTTCCGAGCCTCGAAGTCGCACAAGTACTCCGGAGGGTCTGATCCCGGAGAATTTTCTCGCTCTTACGTCCTTGCAATAGAAGCCAGTGGAGGGGTTCGAAATACGATGGCAAAGTGTTTCCCCCTCGCGTTAGAAGGTGTAGCCCTTCGTTGGTTCTAGTCTCTAAAGCCAGGATCAATTAAGTCGTGGGAGCAGTTAAAGAAGAAATTCGTGAGCAATTTCTAGGGGACTTTTGTAGCCCTGATGTCTACTGGAAGCCTTTTTCAGGTGAAGCAGCAGGTGGGAGAAACTCTTCGAGAATACTTTACACGCTTCGTCCACACCAAGTCCTAGATAAAAGGGTTGTCCACATCATCTGTGGTGGATGCGGCGTGCGAAGGTGTAATGAATCCCGACCTCCTTAGCAAACTTCACCGAAATACGGTGTCTTCAGTAGCGCAATTGACGGCATACTTCGAGCAGTATGCCAAGGCAGAAAGGGGATGCCTCTAGAGGACTGTGGTATCCACACCAACCCTCCCACAAGAAGTCAAGCTGGAGCCAGGGGCTCTGAATCCTCCATAGGCCCTCCTCGATAATCGTTTTAACGATCAGAGAAGAGGAAGGAAGCACTTTCACTCCAAAGTGTTGAATATTGCCCCCTCCACTCCGAAGATGCCTTCCAACTATCAACAGGCTCAAGGCAATAAAGCTAGTGGCTCGAAGCCACTAGAAAAACCGGCTGGCCAGGGCTAGGTGAGAAACCATGTTGAAGAATATGGTTTTGATACTCCAGATGTGATGAGTGATTGTAAACGGAAGTCAAAAGAAGAGAGATATGAAGACCTGCCGAGTCTGAGGCGCATGTGACTCAGGTACACAGGCAGCGAGCGACAGCCGGGCAGAGAGGAGCCGTGGGGTCGGGCTGGCCTAATCTGGGTACATGGGCTAGGAGCGGCAGAGGATCCACTGGTCTGTTGACTAGGTTTGACTCAGGTACACGGGCGGCGAGCGATTGCTGGGCTGAGGAAGCTGCGGGGTCAGGTCGGCCCAATCCGGGTACCCGGTATGAAGACGGTGGCCGCTTTGTCAGTTTCGGCGTAAAACTGACAACCTATGATTATTTTATTTTTAGGATATTAATATTTAGTTTTTAAGTTTATAATATTATTATTTGAGTCAGGTGTTTTTTCTAAGAATATTTTAGTAATTTTCAGAATTTATTTTAGAGTCAGTGTTAATTTACCCTAGGGGTAAATTAGTCTTTTCATGTATTAGGAGTCGCCTATAAATAGGCTCCTATCCCCCTGGGGATAGATGACTTTTTTTAATAGATCAATCTACAGTCCACCAAATATCTCTCTCTGGTTTTTTTTTCGACGCCGCCGTCGATACATTGCTCCTCCGAGAGATTTATTGTGTTGCCATCTTCGCGCGCGTCAGCCAGCTCCTACGGCAGCAGCAGTGCTGCGCATGCAGCAGCAGCGCTCAGGTCTAGCGCGGCAGCAGGCTACGCCAGCTAGCTTTGCCTAGCAACACACAAAAACTGTTGGCGCATGGCTTTTGCTGGTGTTGCGCCCCAATACTGCAGCCGCACGATGCACATCGTCCAAGAAACAAAAGCACATGCTTGGCTCAGGTTTTGACGTAGGGAGGCAAAGTGCTACACGGTAGGATTGATTGTCACGGTGGGCTGGAAGGTTTCCTTGCGCACATCAGCAGCCATCATTACACGTTCCCATGGTGTTCCTTTCCACGGCGGGCCCCACGCGACTGCTGCTGTCAAAGAAATGGTGCGTCTGGTTTTCTATCTGCGTGTGGTGATCACAACAGCAGCAGCATAGGTCCGTCCCGCCGACGTCAATTGTTTTTGTGTGGTTATTCGTTCGGCAAATTTGTTTTCTTCCTCACGACGCTACAGAGAAGATGAACCAGGTAATTGATCTAATCTCTTATTTTTAGGTAGATCAATTTTAGAGATAATCATCTATTAATTAATTAGCTAAAAATCTGTTTAGAAATTTCGTGGATAACTTAATCTGCCAAAATATTTTTAGTACTCGCATAATTTTATTTAAATATTTTTTAATCTGCTCGTATAAAAAGATAAATTTATTATTAGTCGTAGTAATATTTTTATTCTAGATTTACATGAAATATTTTATGTTTGTTTCTGAATTAATTTCTGGATGACCCATATTTTATTCATTTGATTAGTATCGTATTTTTAGACTGCATTTCGAATTATCATAGATTTATTTAGGGATTTTGCTTTCGTCATTAAATATTTCTAGTATCCATTTTTATTCACTGCAGTTATTTTATTTAGTCTAGTTTATTTTTATATATCATTTTATTTAGGACACCAGTTATTTTTAGACTAGACAACTTTAGTTCTAGTAATTTTCTCTGCTAATATTGTGTGTCTGGTTAAGTTCGTTTGGGTGTTGGGTTTAAGTCATAGTATAGCAAGAATTTTTTAGGCGCTCATTCACCCCCCTCGGGTCGCTACTTTCGGTCCTACAAGTGGTATCAGAGCAAGGTTAGGGTTTTCTAATATCTTAACTGATTCTAAACCTAGATAGTGACCATGACGTCTTCTGGCAAAATCCCGTCCCTAGAAGCCTTTGGCTACACTTATTGGAAGACTCGCATGCGAGCATACCTTATGAGCCAGAGCTCAGACATATGGGAGATTTGTGTTCATCCTACTTTCACCATAACTTTATTGCTGCAGATACTGCTGCAGATGTAGTTACCCAGCATCAAAATAATAGTAAGGCGGTGAACATTTTTTTCTGGTCTAGGTCCTAGTGAGTTTGAGCGTGTTAGCCATCTCACCATTGCTCGAGAGATCTGGGCTACCCTCCAGGCACACCATGAGGGGACATCTCAGGTCAAGGCTAGGCTATATCAGACCTACCAGCGTGAGTATGAAAATTTCTCACAGAAGTCGGGTGAGACCGTTGAGGCTTTGTTTGGTCGTTTTCAATCGATCATTAACAAGCTTCGCGTTAACAAGGCCGAGCGTGATCAGCTGGTCTCGGATCATGAACAGGCGCTTAAGGTACTCCATACCTTGGACCCTAAGATCTGGGAGATCAAAGTTTCTTCTATTGTTGAGAGCGCGTCTTATGATACCTTGACCGTCGCAGAGCTTTTTAGTAAGCTCAAGGCCTCAGAGGTTGATATTCAGTTGAGATCAAATCTCACTGATTCTGGCTCCAAGACTCTGGCACTTGCGACACCGTCTGCTGATCCTAATGCCATGAGTTGTACTGCTTTTTCCTTGATGTCTATCTCTGAGGAACAACTTGATACTCTAGGAGATGATGATCTGTGCTTGTTTAACAACCGGGTGCGACGTGTCTATGATAAGAGAATGTTTAAGAGACACGGCACAAAATCCGGATGCTTTGAGTGTGGTGACCCAGGTCATTTCATCGCCGACTGCCCCAAGCAGAAGAATTACAAGAAGGGCACCGGCGGCAACTCCTACAACTCTGGCAAGAATGACAATTCCACAAAGGGAAAGCCCAAGACAAGATTTTTTCGAAAAACTCTAAAGGATTACAGGCGTGAGAACAAGAAGCGAGACAAGACCTTTTTCGCCGAGATGGAGAAAAGATACTCCAAGAGGTCCTCGTCCTCCTCCTCGTCTTCAAGTTCAAGTGATGAAGAGATCGTGATCAGGAAGGGGAAGGACATGGACAATCCGGCGGGCCTCTGTTTCATGGGGTTCGGGGACAAGCCAAAGAGTCGCTCACGTTATAGCCGAAGATCCCACAAGAGCTTCTCCTCAATGGATCTTGAGGAGAAGAAAGAGAAGGACGCCTCCGATGACTCCGATGACGAAGACGATGAGAAGGCATCTTCCTATGAACAAGAAGTTGTTAATTTACTAGAACAGAACAGTCAGGAGTTAAAGTATAGAAAGAAACTGCTTAGAGGGGCTAAGAAGAGGATATATGAGCTTGAGAGTGAGCTTGCCATAGCAAATGGTAAGCTTGAGAGTCTGTCTTCTTCCCCTTGCTTGGGTGATAGTGGTTAGTGTCCTAACTGTGAGGTGCTGTTGTGTGACCTGATGACTCTTAAGTCCAGGTACACAAAGAGAGTAGATGAGAGAGACGCATTGGCCACTGTAGGACCGAAAGTAGCGACCAGAGGGGGGTGAATGGGCGCCTGAAAATTCTTTTCGAATCAATGGCCTGCTCCCAACACCCAACGCACCTCAAGAACCTTAGCAGCTTTGTTTGGTCTTTTTCAATCGATCATTAACAAGCTTCGCGTTAACAAGGCCGAGCGTGATCAGCTGGTCTCCGATCATGCGCATGCGCTTAAAGTACTCCATATCTTGGACCCTAAGATCTGGGAGATTAAGGTCTCTTCTATTGTTGAGAGTGCATCTTATGATACTTTGACCGTCGCAGAGCTTTTTAGTAAGCTCAAGGCCTCAGAGGTCAATATCCAATTGAGATCAAATCTCACTGGTTCTGGATCAAAAACTCTGGCGCTTGCGACACCGTCTGCTGATCCTAATTCCATGAGTTGTACTGTGTTTTCCTTGATGTCTATATCCGAGGAACAACTTGATACTCTAGGAGATGATGATCTGTGCTTGTTTAACAACCGGGTGCGACGTGTCTATGATAAGCGAATGTTTAAGAGACACGACACAAAATCCGGATGCTTTGAGTGTGGTGATACAGGCTATTTCATCGCCGACTGCCCCAAGAAAAAGAATTACAAGAAGGGAACCAGCGGCAACTCCTACAACTCCGGCAAGTATGACAACTCCACTTCCACAAAGGGCAAGCCCAAGACAATATTCTTTCGAGAGGCTCTGAAGGATTATAGACATGAGAACAAGAAGTGAGACAAGACCTTCTTCACCGAGATGGAGAAAAGATACTCCAAGAGATCCTCGTCTTCCTCCTCGTCTTCAAGTTCAAGTGATGAAGAGATCATGATCAGGAAGGGGAAGGATAGGGACAATCCGGCGGGTCTCTTTTTCATGACCTTTGGGGACAAGCTGAAGAGTCGCTCACATCACAACCGAAGACCCCACAAGAGCTTCTGTTCAATGGCTCTTAGGGAGAAGAAAGAGAATGACTCCTCCGACGACTCCGATGACGACGACGATGAGAAGGCATAACAAGAAGTTGTTAATTTATTAGAACAGAATCGTTAGGAGTTGAAGTATAGGGAGAAACTGCTTAGAGGGTGAGGAGCCATGCTGAATAGCGTGGGCCTCATGGCTCCAGAAGTGATGAGTCATTGTCAACGATAGTCAAAGAGGACAAAAGAAGAAGAGATCTGTTGTTTCATGGGCCGCGTGTGACTCAGGTACACGGGCAGCGAGCGACTGTCGGGCAGAGGAGGCTGCGAAGTCGGGCTGGCCCAATCCGGGTACATGGGCCAGAAGCAGTAGAAGACCCACTGTGCTGTTGACCAGGGTTGACTCAGGTACACGGGCGGTGAGTGATTGCTGGGCTGAGAGAGCTGCGGAATTAGGCCGGCCCAATCCGGGTACCTGGTGCAAAGTTGGTGGAGGCTTTGTCAGTTTCGGCGCAAAACTGACAACCGTTGATCTTGTATCCGACTGTCCAGAAGAGAAGCCGTAGTCGCTATGAAAACTTAGCTTCCGGATAAGTCATCTGTATCTCTAGGCCCACAGTCAGTCAGTCATGTCTGTAAAAATACCTAAGGGCAGTAGAGTCTTTTCCTTTATTCTTGCGTCTGTAAAAACCCTAAGGGGCTGGTAGAATATTCCTAGTGTTGGGCAGCCTATAAATAGGGCCCCAATCCCTAGGGTTTGGACTACCCCTTCCAGAATTCACTTTTTAATCTATTGGGTCATTTTGTCTCCTGCGTTCTCTCTCCTGTTGTGCGCCGCCAGGCTCTTGTTCCCTGCGATTTAATTCCTGCATTCCATTTGTTCTTCTTGAATCTGTGAGATTCTCTTCCCTCCTCTTGTCATTCGGTTTGCAGTGTTTTATGGTCTTTATTGATGCGCAACAACTTCTATTCCTGAGAACTGAGTCTCTGTTGCTTCAGTTCTTCACTGAGTAGTACTAGTTCTTGCTGTTTGCAAGTAGTACTACTTCTCTGTAGCAACAGTACACTAGTTCTCTAGGCTTGCTTTTTCCTGCATAGCTTTTTGATCGAGTTGGCAGGGCCAAAGTCCCTTTTCTTGTGTGAAGTCCAACTCTGTGAAGCAGACTTCGAATCAGCAGACTTCGAATCTGCAAGCTTCGAATATGCAGGCTTCGAATCTGCAGACTTCGAATCAGCAGACTTTGAATCAGCAGACTTCGAATCTGCAAGCTTCGAATCTGCATACTTCGAATCTGCATACTTCGAATCTGCAGGCTTCGAATCTGCATAGTTCGAATCTGCATACTTCGAATCTGCAGGCTTCGAATCTGCAACCTTCGAATCTGCAACCTTCGAATCCACAGACTTCGAATCAGCAGACTTCGAAATCAGCAGACTTCGAATCTGCAACCTCCGAATCTGCAACCTTCGAATCTGCAACCTCCGAATTTGCAACCTTTGAATCTGCAACCTCCGAATCTGCAACCTCCGAATCTGCCACCTTCGAATCTGCAACCTCCGAATCTGCAACCTCTGAATCAGCAGACTTCGAATCTGCAGACTTAGTCAATCTGTTCTCGCTTTGCTTTTTAGTTTTTTTAAATGCGTTGGGTTTTGGGAGCAGGCCATTGATTCGAAAGAAATTTTTTTTTGGCGCCCATTCACCCCCCCTCTGGTCGCTACTTTCGGTCCTACAAGTGGTATCAGAGCTTGGTTAGGGTTTTTCCATACCTTAACCGGTTCTAAACCCCGGTAGTGACCATGACGTCTCCTGGCAAGGTCCCGTCCTTGGAAGCCTATGGCTATAATTATTGGAAGACTCGCATGTGAGCCTATCTTATGAGCCAGGGTTCAGACATTTGGGATATTTGCGTTCACACCACGTTTGTCATATTGCCAGTTACTGAGCAGGGTACTGCTGGTATCATTGCTCAGCATCTGAGCAACAGTAAGGCTGTGAACATTCTGTTTTCTGGTTTAGGTCCCACTGAGTTTGAGCGTGTGAGTCATCTCACCACTGCGAGAGAGATCTGGGGTACCCTCAAGGCACACCATGAGGGAACAGCACAGGTCAAGGCTCGGCTCTATCAGACCTACCAGCGTGAATATGAGAATTTCACACAGAAGCCGGGTGAATCTGTTGAGGCTTTGTTTGGTCGTTTTCAGTCGATCATAAACAAGCTTCGGAACAACAAGGCTGAGGGTGCTCAGTTAGTCTCAGATCATGAGCAGACACTCAAGGTTCTCCATACCTTGGACCCAAAGATCTGGGAGATCAAGGTATCCTCTATCGTTGAGAGCACTTCTTACGATACCTTGACCATTTCTGAGTTATTTAGCAAGCTGAAGGCCACTGAGGTAGATATCCAGTTGAGATCAAATCTCACTGGTTCTGGATCAAAATCCCTGGCCCTTGCTACACCTTTTGTTGATCCCTCTGCTGTGAGCTGTGCTGGGTTCTCTTTGATGTCTATCACTGAGGACCAGCTTGAGTCTTTGGGAGATGATGATTTGTGTCTGTTTAACAACTGGGTGCGTCGTGTCTATGACAAGAGAATGTTCAAACGACACGGCACAAAATCTGGATGCTTTGAGTGTGGTGATCCAGGACACTTCATCGCCGACTGCCCCAAGCGCAATGGACACAAGAAGGGCACTGGTGGTAGCTTCCACGACTCCGGCAAGCATGAGAGCTCATCCTTCTACAAGGGCAAGCTGAAGACACGATTCTTCAAGAAGGCCCTGAAGGACTACCGGCGAGAGAACAAGAAGCGTGACAAGGCCTTCTTCGCCGAGATGGAGAAGAGCTACTCCAAGCAGTCCACGTCTTCTTCCTCTTCATCAAGCTCAAGCGATGAGGAGATCGTCATCAGGAAGGGGAAGGACAAGGACGATCCGGCGGGCCTCTGCTTCATGGCCTTCGGAGACAAGCCGAAGAGCCGCTCACACCAGCGCCGAAGATCCCGCAAGAGCTTCTGTTCAATGGCTCTTGGGGATAAGGAAGAAAAGAGCTCCTCCGACGACTCCGACGACGACAACAAGGTATCATCCTACGAGCGCGAAATCATTGATTTACTTGAGAGCAATCGTCAGGAGTTGAAATATCGGGAAAAACTGCTTAGGGGGGCTAAGAAGAGGATAGATGAGTTAGAGAGTGAGCTTGCCGTGGCCAACGGCAGAATTGAGGGTCTATCTTCTTCCCCTTGCTTGGGTGATAGCAGTGAGTGCCCGAAGTGTGAGGTGCTTCTGTGTGACCTATCGACTCTGAAGTCCAGGTACACAGAAAGGGTTGATGAGAGGGACACTTTGGCCACTAAGCTTGAAAGCGCTCAGCTGGAGCTGAAAGATGCTCAAGCCACTATCGTCGCACCCTGTGTTGATTGCCCATCTCATCTAGCTGTCTTAGCTGAGCTGAAATAAAAGGGCGATGAACAGTTGAGTGATTTGGAGAGGTTGAGAGCTGAGCTTGCACAGACTAGGCTAGAGCTTGAGACATTGTCAATTCCACCCACTGTCTGTGAGAACTACCTGTCTCTTAGAATGGAATTGATTAAGCTAAAAGCCGAGAAGTCTGTTCAAGTAGAGAGTGAGTGTGAGACCTGCTTGTCTCAGGTGGAGGTTCTAGCTTCCTTGAGAGAGGAGCTAGCAGATTCTCAGAATGAGAACTTTTACCTCCGTTCTATCCTGAGTTGGATCAGTGCCAGAGAGCCACAGCTCGGCATGATGATCCAGCAGTTCAAAAGGCAGGATGGGTTTGGAGTAGGTTACACCTACACCAAGGCTGACTTTGAGAGTGCCATCAGCCGGGCAGTGGAGTGGAGTAAAATGACTCCAGAGCAGAGGTATCCCAAGACTCACTCCACTGAGTCTTCCCAGGCTTGTCAGCCCAAGATGGAGTGATCCATGAACCACCTAAAGCTCCACCCAAGAAACCTATCTGGGTTCCAAAGCCCAAACACCTCCACACTTCTCTTGACTCTCTTCCTGGACCCTCTCAGCCCAAGAAGACCACACCAAACACTAGCAAGCCCAAGAATCCTAAACCTCAACCACATCCCAAGAAGCCCACCTATCATTGTGAGTATTGTCAGAGATACGGGCATCTTGCGGAGTTCTGCTTCAGAAGGAAGCGGGTTGAGAGAGAAGAGAGGGCTCGTAGTGAACAGGAGCAGTTCTACCAGCAGGGTGGTAGACTGCATGTTCCTCGGCGTGGAGAGAGGCTGGAGGCTAGGCCGCGTCGTGTAGGTGGTGGTAGAGGAGACGACTTTCTTGCCCGTGCTCCAGTTGGTGGTGTCCGTTCCGGCAGAGTTCCAGACCGTGTTGGCTACGGTTCTAGACCTCGTGGACACAGGGTTAGGCAGAACCGAGGACCGCGCTTTGAGCCGCGTTTTGGTCCAAACTCTTTTGATGGTTTTCTCTTTCCATCTTTTGAGCAGATGGCTCGACACTGGTTTAGCTCTTTTGCTAAACCTGGTGCCGAACCATTTGCTCCCACTTACAGCCACTGATTGTGCAGGACCGGGGACTGGAGGATGTTTGGATCATGGACTCAGGATGCTCTCGCCACATGATGGGACATCGCAGATGGTTCTCCAGTCTCACTCCAACCGAGCTCCAAAGAATACATCACGTTTGAGAACAGCGATCAAGGGAAAGTAAGTGGTATAGACTCAATTCGCATTTCAAATCATTTCTCCTTGAAGAATGTTGCTTTGGTTAAAAATTTGAACTTCAACTTGATTTCTGTTTCGCAACTTCTTGAGGATGGTTTGGAAGTGCGTTTTAAGAAGGGTAATTCTTCTGTGGTTGACTCTAGAGGGTGTTTGATTTGCCAGATTTTACCATTCGACAAAGTTTTTCGAATTGACTTCTCTAGTTCTTTTGGCCCTTCTCGCTGTTTGATTGCTGGATCTTCTTCTGAGCTCTGGAAGTGGCATAGGAGGTTAGGTCACTTGAGTTTTGATCTGCTAGTCAGGTTAAGCTCTATGGATCTCATCCGAGGATTGCCCAAGCTTAAGATGGAGAAAGATCTAGTTTGTCATCCCTATCGTCATGGGAAAATGGTTGCTGCTTCTCACTCACCTGTGACTCAGGTAATGACTTCGTATCCAGGCGAGCTTTTACACTTGGACACTGTAGGTCCAGCTCGGGTACGTTCAGTCGGTGGGAAGTGGTACGCACTTGTGATTGTTGACGACTTCTCTCGATTCCCGTGAGTTTTCTTTTTGGAGTCTAAGGACGAAACTTTTCAATTTGTTCATGACCTGATTTTGAAGATGAAGAATGAGAACAATGGTCGGATGCGAGCAATTCGCTCCGACAACGGCTCTGAGTTCAAGAACTCTCAGTTCATCAGCTTCTGTAGTGATCAGGGTCTGGACCATCAGTTTTCTTCTCCTTACACTCCCCCATAGAACGACGTTGTGGAACGAAAGAACCGAACGCTAGTCGAGATGGCCAGGACGATGCTCGATGAACACAGGACTCCTAGGCATTTTTGGGCTGAAGCCATGAACACGGCTTGCTATCTGGCCAACCGCATCTTTCTTAGAGCTTACCTTGGTAAGACATCATATGAACTGCAGTTTGGCAGACAGCCCAAGGTGAGCCACTTTGGAGCGTTTGGCTGCAAGTGCTTTGTGCTCAAGAAGGGAGGGCATTTGGACAAGTTTGAGTCTCGTTGCTGGGATGGTGTTTTTCTTGGTTATGCATTGCATTCTCGAGGCTTCCGTGTTTGGAACCTCGAATCCCAGTTGCTTGTCGGGACCTGTGAGGTTTCATTTGATGAGTCCTTGCCTTCTTTGACTCCTTCTTTTGAGCCTTCTGATGTTGAGCTCGGAGAGTCTATCTTCGAGGAAGATGAGGATACTCCAGCCGCTAATGAGGGTGGGCCTTCTGCACCCCCTGCAGAGCCCACACCTTCTGAGACTTCGACTGAGGACGAGGGTGAACCTCTGATTACTTCTTCTACTTCGATCGAGCCCCCTCAGTCGAGTCCAGAGGTGCCAGCTGCTGACTCCGGTGAGGTGACTTCAGATCACCAGGGAACCCGAGCAGTTCAGCGTGATCACCCCTCAGAGCTCATCATCGGTGATTTGACTGAGAGAACTTTGCGTTCATCTACCTCTCTTGCTGTGTTTGCTGAATCTGCATTTGTTGCATCTTTTGAGCCCAGAGACATTTCTCATGTTCTTTCTGACTCTAATTGGATTAATGCTATGCAAGAAGAGCTAGAGAGCTTTGTCCGCAATCGGGTTTGGACATTAGTTGAGCCGCCACCAGGATGCAACCCTATAGGCACCAAGTGGGTATTCAAGAACAAACAAGATGAAGATGGGGTTGTGGTGCGCAACAAGGCTCGACTAGTTGCCCAGGGTTATTGCCAGAAGGAAGGTATTGACTTTGAAGAAACCTTCGCTCCTGTTGCCCGTCTTGAGTCCATTCGTATTCTTCTAGCTTTTGCCGTTTCAAAGGGTTTTAAGCTTTTTCAAATGGATGTTAAGAGTGCTTTTCTGAACGGGTACATAGAAGAGGAGGTTTATGTTAGGCAACCCCCCGGTTTTGAGAACCCTAAGTTTCCTCGACATGTTTTTAAGTTGCACAAAGCTTTATACGGGTTGAAGCAAGCCCCCAGGGCTTGGTATGACCGGTTGAAGCAATTTTTGTTGGGGAAGGGCTTTGTGATGGGTTCTGTGGACAAAACTCTTTTCTTGCTCAGAGATGCTTCAGATTTTTTAGTTGCTCAGATTTACGTGGACGATATTATTTTTGGCGGTACTACTAATGATCTTGTGTCCAAGTTTTCTGAGCAGATGCACAGTGAGTTTGAGATGAGCCTCATGGGTGAGCTCAAGTACTTCTTAGGGCTCCAGATCAAGCAGACCAAGGATGGCACCTTCATCCACCAAGGTAAGTACACTCGTGATATGTTAAAGAAATTTGACTTTGGTGGTGAATTGAAGCCGCAAATGACCCCGATGGGCACTTCTGGGGGTCTGGACAAGGATGAGAGCGGCGTCAAGGTCAATGAAAGGGAGTTTCAAGGGATGATCGGTTCGCTGTTGTACTTGACGGCAATAAGACCGGACATACAGTTCGCCATGGGACTTTGCGCGCGTTTCCAATCTTCACCACGCGCGTCTCATCGGCAGGCTGTCAAGCGCATCTTCAGGTATCTCACTTATGCGCCTGATCTTGGTCTTTTCTATTCAGCATCATCTTCTCTCGATTTATCTGGATTTTCGGATGCCGATTTTGGTGGGTGCCGGTTGGATCGCAAGTCGACTTCCGGTACTTGCCAGTTTCTTGGTTCTTCTCTTGTCTCTTGGTCTTCTCGAAAGCAATCTGGAGTTGCTCTTTCGACCACAGAGGCTGAGTACGTAGCTGCTGCTAGCTGCTGCTCACAGTTGGTTTGGATGATTTCCACTCTACGAGATTTTGGGTTGTTCTTTCCTACCAGAGTTCCTTTGTTTTGCGACAGCACCAGTGCAATTAGTGTAGGGAAAAACCCATGTCTCCATTCAAAAACCAAACACATTGATGTGCGCTTTCACTTCTTGCGGGATCAATATGAGAAAGGTGTCATTGACCTTGTTCATGTTGATACCCATCATCAGTTGGCTGACATTTTCACTAAACCCCTAGATCAGTCTACATTTGTGCGTTTACGAGGGGATTTGGGTGTTGTATACCCTTTTTAGGATATTTTGCGTCAGTTTTTTTTCTCTTTCTTCTTTACTCTTTTCTTGAGTCTTTCTGTGTGTGTTCATATCTTGCATATTCACATATCACACTTTTGAGCTTGCTTCTGTTATATGATTGAACTGCTATACTTATTGTAGCTGGTACATGCTTTTGATTACTTGTCGATGATCATGCTTTGCTTCAGTTCAAATGATATGTCTGATATCTGTCATATGCATGGCTTTTATGCTTTAAAATTGAAAAATAATCACCATTGCTTCTGGTAACTAGCATGCGTAGGCTGAATGTTCTTGCTATCTGTTACATGTCTTGTAGCTAGTTTCCGACTTAGATGCAAATATGCAACTTGGACATCTATATGCTTTAAACATGGAAATGTGCTATAAAAATGATGAAAATTCGAGAACAATGAAAATTCCATGCCTTTTTGTGCATAACTTGAAAAGATCCAGGTGGGTTTGCTTTGTCGCATTACATTTGTTCTGGACTGCATACCATAGCACTTTGGTATGAACTAGGACAGTGTAGTGTATGCCAAGACCAATGTCTTAAGCTTCTGATGGTCCAGATCTGGCCTAGGCTTGACTTGGTCGGTCAGCATAAGGTTTGACATGCAAATAACCCCTGGCAAAAATGAAAAAGGAAAAAGAAAAAGCTTGAAAATTGAAATGATAACAAGTCTGCTGAAGCACTTTGTTTCTGAACAAAGCTTATCTTGGTAGATATCAGTTAGCTTTTGCATCTCATGTTTTACCTTGCTTGTTTTACTGGAAAATGTGGTGATGCTTTTTGTTTGCAAAAACTGAAAAATGCGTGCTAATGACTTTCTTTAGATATCATCTGTTGCACTGATCATGCCATGTGTCTTAGACAGTATCTCTTTTGCTATACTTGTTAGATGCTGTAATTGCAGTTAATCATATTTGAGAAGCATGCTTTCTACACTGCATATTTTGAGGGGGAGTTGCATTTCAGGGGGAGTCTGTGTCTCTATTGAGTGCTTGATGAGTTCACTTGTCAACAAGGGGGAGAAAATTTGGGATCAGAGTTTAAGGGGGAGTTTTTACTCTGTTGATATCCTTGTTGTTCTGAAATCGCACTCATTTTTGAGCTTTTACGTTTTGGTTTACCATAATGACCACTTCTGGCTGTTGTTCGTCTTTTGGTCATTAGGGTTAAACTTTTACCTTATTTTTTCTTCTTCTTTGTTTTCTTGTGTTTTGTTTTCGTGTTTCCACATTTGCTCGCGGGTGCTGAAGAGCTGAAGAAGAGGAGTGTTGACAATGCACTCATCAAGGGGGAGATTGAGGAGCCATGCTGAATAGCGTGGGCCTCATGGCTCCAGAAGTGATGAGTCATTGTCAACGATAGTCAAAGAGGACAAAAGAAGAAGAGATCTGCTGTTTCATGGGCCGCGTGTGACTCAGGTACACGGGCAGCGAGCGACTGTCGGGCAGAGGAGGCTGCGAAGTCGGGCTGGCCCAATCCGGGTACATGGGCCAGAAGCAGTAGAAGACCCACTGGGCTGTTGACCAGGGTTGACTCAGGTACACGGGCGGTGAGTGATTGCTGGGCTGAGAGAGCTGCGGAATCAGGCCGGCCCAATCCGGGTACCTGGTGCAAAGTTGGTGGAGGCTTTGTCAGTTTCGGCGCAAAACTGACAACCGTTGATCTTGTATCCGACTGTCCAGAAGAGAAGTCGTAGTCGCTACGAAAACTTAGCTTCCGGATAAGTCATCTGTATCTCTAGGCCCACAGTCAGTCAGTCATGTCTGTAAAAATACCTAAGGGCAGTAGAGTCTTTTCCTTTATTCTTGCGTCTGTAAAAACCCTAAGGGGCTGATAGAATATTCCTAGTGTTGGGCAGCCTATAAATAGGGCCCCAATCCCTAGGGTTTGGACTACCCCTTCCAGAATTCACTTTTTAATCTATTGGGTCATTTGTTCTCCTGCGTTCTCTCTCCTGTTGTGCGCCGCCAGGCTCTTGTTCCCTGCGATTTAATTCCTGCATTCCATTTGTTCTTCTTGAATCTGTGAGATTCTCTTCCCTCCTCTTGTCATTCGGTTTGCAGTGTTTTTATGGTCTTTATTGATGCGCAGCAACTTCTATTCCTGAGAACTGAGTCTCTGTTGCTTCGGTTCTTCACTGAGTAGTACTAGTTCTTGTTGTTTGCAAGTAGTACTACTTCTCTGTAGCAACAGTACACTAGTTCTCTAGGCTTGCTTTTTCCTGCATAGCTTTTTGATCGAGTTGGCAGGGCCAAAGTCCCTTTTCTTGTGTGAAGTCCAACTCTGTGAAGCAGACTTCGAATCTGCAGGCTTCGAATCTGCAGGCTTCGAATCTGCAGGCTTCGAATCAGCAGACTTTGAATCAGCAGACTTCGAATTAGCAGACTTCGAATCTGCAGGCTTCGAATCTGCAGGCTTCGAATCTGCATACTTCGAATCTGCATACTTCGAATCTGCAGGCTTCGAATCTGCATACTTCGAATCTACATACTTCGAATCTGTAGGCTTCGAATCTGCAACCTTCGAATCCGCAGACTTCGAAATCAGCAGACTTCGAATCTGCAACCTCCGAATCTGCAACCTTCGAATTTGCAACCTTCGAATCTGCAACCTTCGAATCTGCAACCTCCGAATCTGCCACCTTCGAATCTGCAACCTCCGAATCTGCAACCTCTGAATCAGCAGACTTCGAATCTGCAGACTTAGTCAATCTGTTCTCGCTTTGCTGTTTAGTTTTTTTAAATGCGTTGGGTTTTGGGAGCAGGCCATTGATTCGAAAGAATTTTTTTTGGCGCCCATTCACCCCCCTCTGGTCGCTACTTTCGGTCCTACAGAGGGGCTAAGAAGAGGATAGATGAGCTTGAGAGTGAGCTTGCCACGACAAATGGAAAGATTGAGAGTCTGTCCTCTTCCCCTTGCTTGGGTGATAGTGGTGAGTGCCCTAACTGTGAGGTGCTGTTGTGTGACCTGACGACTCTTAAGTCCAGGTACACAGAGAGAGTAGATGAGAGAGACGCATTGGCCACTAAGCTTGAGAGCGCTCAGCAGGAGCTGAAAGATGCTCTTGCCACTGTCGTCGTACCTTGTGTAGACTGCCCATCTCATTTAGCTAGTATAGCTGAGCTGAGAGCCAAGAGTGATGAGCAGTTGAACAAGTTAGCTGGAGTGAGAGCTGAGTTGGAGCAGACTAAGCTAGAGCTTGAGACCTTGTCAGTTCTACCCACTGTTTGTGAGAACTGCTTGTCCATTAGGATGGAGTTGATCAAGCTAAAAGCTGAGAAGTCTGTCAAAGTTGATAAAGAGTGTGAGATTTGCTTGTCTCTGGTGGAGGTGTTAGCTTCCTTGAGAGAGGAGTTAGCTGATGTTCAGAATGAGAACTTTTACCTATGTCAGATCCTGAGTTGGATTAGTGCCAGAGAGCCACAGCTCGGCATGATGATCCATCAGTTCAAGAGACCGCATGGGTTTGAGGTAGGTTACACCTATACCAAGGCTGATTTTGAGAGTGCTATTAGCCGAGCAGTGGAGTGGAGTAAGATGACTCCTGAACAGAGCTATCCCAAGACTCACTCCACTGAGTCCTTTAAGGATAGTCAGCCCAAGGATGGAGTGTTCCAAGAACAACCTAAAGCTCCATCTAAGAAGCAAATCTGGGTCCCAAAGCCTAAAACTCTTCACACTTCTCTTGATTTTTTACCTGGACCCTCTCACACCAAAGATGATACACCAAACACCACCAAGCCTAAGAATCCCAAGCCTCAACCACATACCAAGAAGCCTACCTATCACTGTGAGTTTTGTCAGAGAGATGGGCATCTTGAGGAGTTTTGCTTCAGGAGGAAGCGGGTTGAGCGAGCAGAGAGAGCTCGAGGTGGGCAGGAGCAGTTCTACCAGCAGGGTGGTAGACAGAGAGTTCCTCGACGTAGAGAGAGGCTAGAGGCTAGGCCATGTCGTGTAGGTGGTGGTAGAGGAGACGGTTTTTACGATCATGCTCCGGAGGGTGCTTTCCATTCCGACAGAGTTCTAGATCGTTATGAATACGGTGTTGGACCTCGTGACCGTGATTTTAGGCAGAACAGAGGACCGCGCTTTGAGCCGCGTTTTGGTCCAGACTCATATGATTCCTTCTGCTTTCCTACATTTGAGCAGATGGCTCGACACTGGTTTAGCACTTTTGCTAAACCTGGCATTGGATCGTTTGGTCCCACTCATGATTATTGATCTTGATTTGGTAGTTGTGTATCCTTTTTAGGATACTTTGAGTAAGTTTTTTCTTTTCTTCTTTATTTTTTATTGAGTCTTTTTGTGTGCGTTCATATCATGCATAATCATCAATCACATTTTGAGCTTGCTTCTGTTATATGATTAATCTGTTTTACTTTCTCTAGCTAGTATATGTTTTTGATTACTTGTCGATGATCATGTTCTGTTTCAGTTCACATGATATATCTAATATTTGTCATATGCATGGCTTTTGTGTTTTTAAAATTGAAAAATGATCACCATTGCTTATGGTAACTAGCATGTGTAGGCTGAATGCCTTCGCTATCTTTTACATGCCTGATAGCTAGATTCTTACTTAGATGCAGATACGCAACTTGGACATCTATATGCTTTAAATATGAAAAATGTGTTATAAAAATGATAAAAAATTCAGAAAATTGAAAAATTTATGCATTTTTATGATTATTAGAAAAGATCCAGGTGGGTTTGCTTTGTCGCATTGCATTATTCTGGACTGCTTACCATAGCACTTTGGTATGAACTAGGACGGTGTAATGTATGCCAAGACCAATGTCTTAAGCTTCTGATGGTCTAGTTATGGCCTAGGCTTGACTTGGTCGGTTAGCATAAGGTTTGACATGCAAATAACCCCTGACAGAAAGGAAAAATAAAAAGGAAAAAGAAAAAGTCTGAAAAATTTAAAAAGATGACAAGTTTGCTGAAGCACTTGGTTTTGGACAATGCTTATCTTGGTAGATATCAGTTAGCTTTTGCATCTCATGCTTTACTTTGCTTGTCAACTAGAAAATGTGGTGATACTTTTGTTTGCAAAAATTGAAAAATGTGTGCGAATGACTCTCTTTAGATATCATCTATTGCACTGATCATGTCATGTATCTTAGACAGTATATATTTTGCTATACCTGTTAGATGTTGTAATTGCAGTCAATCATATCTAAGAAGCATGCTTTTCACACTCCACCTGCACCGCATCTGCATTCATGGCATATTTTGAGGGGGAGCTGCATTTTAGGGGGAGTTTGTGTCTATGTCTTTTTAGAATGCATTTAGTCTCACTTGATGAGTTCAATTGTCAACAAGGAGGAGAAATTTTGGAATTTAGGGAACATTTTTAGCTTTCTCTGAGATTTATTTCAGGGGGAGTTCCTTATTGGTAATTCTGAGATTGCACTTGTTTTTGAGTCTTTATTTTTGGTTAACCATAATGACCATTTTTCTTGCTTCTATTTGGCTTTTGGTCATTAGAGTTAAACTTTTATTTTTATTCTTTCTATTTTCTTTTGTCTTTGTTTTCCTGTTTTCACATGTTTTGCAGGTTCTGAAGATGAGCTAAAGAGGGTGTTGGCAATGCACTCATCAAGGGGGAGATTGAGAAACCATGTTGAAGAATATGGTTTTGATACTCCAGATGTGATGAGTGATTGTCAACGGAAGTCAAAGGAAGAGAGATATGAAGACTTGCCGAGTCTGAGGCGCATGTGACTCAGGTACACGGGCAGCGAGCGACAGCCGGGCAGAGAGGAGCCGTGGGGTCGGGCTGGCCCAATCCGGGTACATGGGCTAGGAGCGGCAGAGGATCCACTGGTCTGTTGACTGGGTTTGACTCAGGTACACGGGCGACGAGCGATTGCTGGGCTGAGGAAGCTGCGGGGTCGGGTCAGACCAATCCGGGTACCCGGTACGAAGACGGTGGACGCTTTGTCAGTTTCAGCGCAAAACTGACAACCTACAATTATTTTATTTTTATGATATTAATATTTAGTTTTTAAGTTTAGAATATTTTTATTTGAGTCAGGTGTTTTTTCTAAGAATATTTTAGTAATTTTTGGAATTTATTTTAGAGTCAGTGTTAATTTACCCTATGGGTAAATTAGTCTTTTCATGTATTAGGAGTCGCCTATAAATAGGCCCGTATCCCCCTGGGGATAGATGATTGTTTTTAATAGATCAATCTGCAGTCCACCAAATATCTCTCTCTGGTTTTTTTTCGTTGCCGACGTCGATACTTTGCTCCTTCGAGAGATTTATTGTGTTGTCGTCTTCGCGCGCGTCGGCCAGCTCCTACGGCACCAGCAGTGCTGCGCATGCAGCAGCGGTGCTCAGGTCTAGCGCGGCATCAGGCTACGCTAGCTAGCTTTGCCTAGCAACACACAAAAACTGTTGGCGCGTGGCTTTTGCCTGTGTTGCGCCCCAATACTGCATCCGCACGATGCACATCATCCAAGAAACAAAAGCACATGCTTGGCTCAGGTTTTGATGTAGGGAGGCAAAGTGCTACATGGCAGGATTGATTGTCACGGTGGGCTGGCAGGTTTCCTTGTGCACAACAGCAGCCATCATCACGCGTTCCCACGGTGTTCCTTTCCACGGCGGGCCCCACGCGACTGCTGCTGTCAATGAAAAGGTGCGTCTGGTTTTCTATCTACGTGCGGTGATCACAACAGCAGCACCATAGCTCCGTCCCGCAGGCGTCAATTGTTTTTGTGTGGTTATTCATTCGACAAATTTGTTTTCTTCCTCACAACGCTACAGAGAAGATGAACAAGGTAATTGATCTAATCTTTTATTTTAGGTAGATCAATTTTAGAGATAATCATCTATTAATTAATTAGCTAAAAATCTGTTTAGAAATTTCGTGGATAACTTAATCTGCCAAAATATTTTTAGTACTCGCATAATTTCATTTAAATATCTTTTAATCTGCTCGTATAAAAAGATAAATTTATTATTAGTCGCAGTAATATTTTTATTCTAGATTTACATGAAATATTTTATGTTTGTTTCTGAATTAATTTCTGGATGACCCATATTTTATTCATTTGATTAGTATCGTATTTTTAGACTGCATTTCGAATTATCATAGATTTATTTAGGGATTTTGCTTTCGTCATTAAATATTTCTAGTATCCATTTTTATTCACTGCAGTTATTTTATTTAGTCTAGTTTATTTTTATATATCATTTTATTTAGGACACCGGTTATTTTTAGACTAGACAACTTTAGTTCCAGTAATTTTCTCTGCTAATATTGTGCCTGGTTAACTTCGTTTGGGTGTTGGGTTTAAGTCATAGTATAGCAAGAATTTTTTAGGCGCCCATTCACCCCCCTCTGGTCGCTACTTTTGGTCCTACACCAGGCTCTTTTTTGTTGTGTGCATGGTGAAAACAGAAGCCATGCCACCAAAGATTGTAAGTCTATACCGGCTCTCCGAGGCGAGTATCTGGGGAGGAACTCAGGGCGAGGCAATACAGACCGACCTCCTCTGGCAGCACGACCGGAGCCCGTACAAGCTGTCAGACGTGCAGGCAATCCTGAAACTCCTATGCAACTTCCGATGGCCAACATTATGCCACCACCGAAGCAAGAAGACCCTCAAGATCATGGCAAACGAGTGGTCCTACCCATCTCCGGAGGGGGGATCCTCAGTAATATGTTGAAGCATCAGCGAAGAGAATATGTTCGGGAAGTAGGGCATATTGGGACTTCAACTCGGCTGCAGAAATGCCCGAGTGGTCTCAAGTGCCCATTTCATTCTCCGCTCACGATGCTATAGGGGTGAAATTCCCCCATGCTGACTCCCTTGTTATTTCAGTTGATATCGCAGGAGTGAAAGTTCGAAGGGTATTAGTCGATGGTGGAAGCTCCGCTGACATACTCTTCGTCCAAGCCTTCGATCAAATGTGTATCCCCCGAAGGCATCTACTTCCAGCAGCTCGCCCACTCCAAGGCTTCGCAGGCCCTCCTCTCGATGCCCTCGGCCAAATAGACCTCGAGGTTGCTTTCGGCGAGGGGCCCCTGGCCAGAGTCGAGGAGGTCATCTTTGACGTTGTCGATGCCCCGTACACCTACAACACAATCTTCAGACGAGGGATGCTGAACCAATTTGGAGCCATAGCGCACCACAATTATTTGTTTCTCAAAATGCCCGTGCAAGGTGGAGTTCTTACAATCCCAGGAGACCAATCTGCAGCTTAGAGAGCGGAGTATGACCATGGCCCACCTCTCGATCCTCGGCTCGTAAATAGTGTACAAGAACACTCGGAGGAGGCTTCGGGGTCCCTAGACCCTCCAAAAGACCTTTCTCTCAAGCCAAACCCCAAAGGTGATGTAGTCATGAGAATCATTGTTAAAGAAGGCAAAGAATACCTCATTTAGTTTGGCAAGGGGCTGCCTTCAGAGATTATCACTTCGTTAGAAGAAGTGGTCCGGAAAAATCTAGATATCTTCGCTTGGTCCGACGAAGATATCCCCGGAGTTGACCAGAGTATTATTGAGCATAGATTGCTCATTAACCCTAAGGCTCGACCTATTCGCCGGAGGCTCCGCAAGTTGTCTACTGAAAGAGCAGACCTCGCTAAGGCAGAGGTAGACAAGCTGCTAAGAGCTGGAATTATTAGGGAGATAGCCCACATGGAGTGGTTGGCTAACCCTGTCTTCGTCAAGAAAAAGGGCTCCGACAAATGGTGCATGTGCATTAACTTCACATCTCTAAATAAAGCATGCCCACGAGACCCCTACCCCATGCCTCGCATTGATCAACTTGTTGACTCTACGGCTGGTTCCGAGCTCCTAAGTTTTCTTGATGCATACTCTGGTTATCATCAAATCTGGCTAAAACGCGAAGACGAAGCCAAGACGAGCTTTATATATCCTTCCAGAGTATTCTGTTATGTCTGAATGCCCTTTGGCTTGAGAAATGCCGAGGCAACCTTTTCACGTCTCATTGCTAAAGCTCTAGGTCACCAAATAGGCCGAAATGTCAAAGCCTATATGGATGACATTGTAATAAAGAGTACTTTAAAGCACCAACGTAGTCTAGACTTAGCATAAACTTTTGAGAGCCTCCGAGCATGTGGAGTTCGCCTCAATCCTGAAAAATGTATTTTCGGTGCTCAAGCAGGAAAATTGCTAGGGTACTTAGTTTCGAGCAAAGGAATCAAAGCTAGCCCGACGTAGATAAGTGCACTACAAAGAATGGTTCCACTTGAAAATTTGAAGCAAGTTCAGAAGTTAACCGTACGCCTCGTAGCTCTCAACAGATTCCTGGCCACATCAACGGAGCGAAGCCTCCCAATTTTCAAAGCCTTAAAAGGGTCTAAAAGTTTCAAGTGGACACCGGAGTGCTAGAAAAGCTTCAATGAAATCAAGGACTATCTTGGAAATTTATCAACGCTTACTGTGCCCCTTACAGAGGAAACTCTCCTCCTTTATCTTGCAGCAAGAGGCTCCGTAGTAAGTGCAGTGCTTGTTAGAGAAATACCGCTCAATAGAAAACTGGTGCAAAACCCAATATACTTTGTTTCAGAAGCCTTGTCCGGAAGAAAAACACGGTACTCTGAGCTCGAGAAATTTGCATATGCTTTGGTAATGGCCTCACAGAATCTAAGGCATTACTTTTTAGCACACAATATAATTATCCCTACGTCGTATCCCCTTGGTGATATGCTCCGGAGCAAAGATTCCAAAGGGAGAATTGGAAAATGGGTTGTCGAGCTAGCCCCCTTCGACATTTTCCTTCACTGTAAGAACAACTATTAAATCCCAAGTTGTAGCTGACTTTGTTGTAGAGTGGACTCCATCTGCAATTTGGGATCCGGAAGAACCCTACGAAGGAATATGGACAATATTCTCCGATGGAGCATTTCAGGCATCCGGGGCTAGCGTCAGAGCCGTGATAATATTGCCTACAGGGCAAAAAGCAATGTATTATGCGAGGCTCAACTTTAAGTTCACTAACAATATTGCAGAATACGAAAGAATCCTGCTTGGTCTCCAAAAAGCAAGAGCTCTTGGAGAACTAGAATTGTAATAAAAACAGATTCCCAAGTTATTGTACGACATGTTGCAAAAGATTCCAAGCTCGGCATCCACATCTTGCGAAGTACTTAGAAGAAATCCGCAAGATGGAGGCATTATTCAAAGGAATCTCCATCCGAAGCATCCCTCAGGCAGATAATCAGCTTGCAGACGTCCTAGCGAAGGCTACAGCCGGAGCATTGGATGTCCCGAAAGGGGCTTTTTATGAAGAGATTGTCAACCCTTCGATGCATCAGCCACCCTCCACCAAAGTATTTTGCATACCAATCACTGATTCGCGGAAGTACGATATGACATTTTTTGCAAAACAATGCAACTTCATGAGAAGGCCCAGATTTGCAAAGGCTGTAGTCAAGGGTCCGAAATTATAAGCTTGTCAACGGAGTGTTATATAAAGCCGGAGTTTGTACTCCTCTACTCCGATACATATCACAACCTAAAGGCTAAGATATACTTCAGGAAATCCATGAAGGCTTGTGTGACAGCCACCTAGCCCCTCAGGCTTTAGCAGGCAAAACACTTCGCCAGGGGTTTTATTGGCCAACAATTGTAACAGATGCAGAATCATTGGTTCGAACTTGTCAAGTGTGCCAATGGATGGGAAGACGAAGCCATCGTCCTCCAATACCCCTTCAAGTCATTGCTCTGGTATGGATGATGGCACGATGGGGAATGGATCTCATCGGCCCTTTCCCAATGGCGAAGGGTAGCTTGAAGTTTGTAGTGGTAGCATTTGAATACTTTTCTAAATGGGTCGAAGTCGAACCCTTAACTGCTATCACTTCGACAAAATGTGCAGAAATTCTTCTAGAAAAATATTATTTGTAGGTTCGGAGTGCCTAGAGAGTTGACAATCGATAATGGCACCCAATTTGAAGCCGAACCCTTTAAAGAATTTTGTGAAGGGCTGGACATTAAAATGTGCTTTGCATCTGTCCGTCATCCCCAATCCAACGGAGCCGTCGAACGAGCCAATGGAAATATTCTACCCGGCTTGAATCAGAGGATTGTAGGATAGGCAAAGGGGTTGTGGACTGAAGAGCTTCCCAAGATTTTGTGGTCCATTCAGGCCACTCAAGCTAGGTCTACAGGTTTTACCCCATTCAGGTTGTTGTTCGGAGACGAAGCCATGACTCCAACGGAGCTGAAAGGTGGATCCCTCCGCGCAATGGAGCCAGAAGATAAATACGAAAGAAACACTTCGCTTGACTTGTCTGAAGAAACAAGGCTTCGAGCTGTCGCCAATTTGACAAAGTACCAAGACCAGACGAAGGCATGGTATGACCCAAAGGTAAAAGTTAATGAACTTAGACCGAGTCATTTGGTACTGTGAAGTATAATTGCTCCGGGGAAATTAGGAAACAAATGGGAAGGACCATATATTATCCTACGCTCAGGGTGCCCCGGATCTTTTAAATTAGCTAATTTAGAAGGGGAAGAGTTAAAGCATGCATGGCATGTGGAGCACCTTAAACATTATTACGCTTAGGGGTTCCTTGTAAACAATTGTAAGTATCTTTCTAAATGAATAAAGCTTGAGGTTTGAATTATGCTTACTCCTCAATATTCCCTACCCCTGGTGGATGCATTAGAGGAACGAAGATGCTTGCGGAGGTAAGCATCTTTCATCAGAACCCAATAAACGGCCTTCGAACCACTGGTTCAAGGATTCTGTAAAAGAGCCTAAGGTGGCCAAAGCCTACAGATTCCGAGCACCGGCTTGATAGCATCCGTAGAAGAGTCTAAGGACTTTAAAATAACAGATTTCCGATCCTCCGGGTTCGAAGCATCTGTAAAAGAGCCGAAGGTGGCAAAAGCCTACGGATTCCGAGCTCTGGCTTGATAGCATCCATAGAAGAGTCTAAGGACTTTAAAATAACAGATTTCTGATCCTTGGGGTTCGAAGCATCTATAAAATATCCAAAGGTGGCCAAAGCCTACAGATTCCGAGTTCCGGCTTGATAGCATCCGTAGAAGAGTCTAAGGACTTTAAAATAACAGATTTTCGATCCTTCGGGTTTGAAGCAACTGTAAAAGAGCCGAAGGTGGCCAAATCCTATGGATTCCGAGCTCCGGCTTGATAGCATCCGTAGAAGAGTCTAATGACTTTAAAAAAACAGATTTCCGATCCTCCGGGTTCGAACTATCTGTAAAAGAGTCGAAGGTGACCAAACTATAAGGTTTCAAGGCCCCGACCAAATGAAACCCATCAAGTGTCCTAAGTGACCAATTTCAGAGCTCTAATTTATACATTTGAAGCTCTAAGATTGTAGACATCATAATACGAACGTACAGTTCGAAGAACTCTATGAAAGAGTTGAGTTTGTGGTTATCAAGTACTGTTTGTGAAGCATCGACTTTATTATGCCGAGCATTGTGTGCAACGGACCCTATTGCATTGCATATGGTCCCCCACCCACAAAGAGGGGTAGGAGAGTGAGGCACAATCAACCAATGCTTCTCAAACAAATTATATTACTTGGTTAATCATATTATAACCATCATAATCAGGAAAAACTATTATCTGAGTCTAAATAAAAATGGAAACCTCTCTAACTTCTAGAGCTACCTCTGGGACCCGTTCGGTTTTTGGAGCCTAGGGTTCTCAAAACCTTTCTTTTGGTTCGATTACCCTTCTTCTTCGAAGCCCCCAACTTTTTCCGCTCTTCTCTAAGTTCGGCCAGGTTAGAAGTCGTTCGGAGCTAGCCTCCGTTGGGTCTTCAACTTGGTACTCCGAGTCAGACCAATCTACATATTCTGAAGACGAAGATGCTACTTCCTTATCTTCTTCTTTAATATAAGAAAGGACTTCACTACAAACATCAGACACTATTTCTATATGCTCCCCTCGAGGAACAGAAAATCGCGAGAGCCTATAGCCTTAAGCTTTTGAGAATAGCCCATTGCTGGCGAAGTCCTTCATTAAGCTCTAATACTTCGAGATCAGGATCCGAAGCACGTAGCAAAACCTAAAAACAAACATTCAAGTGAAGACTTTTAATTTATAAAATTTTCATTCATTGAAATAAGAGAGCATTACAAGATCTCTTGTACATAATAAAGCACCCTAGAAGCTAGACCTTCGGGTCCAGAGACGGAGCGATTGGCGGAGTTGGAGTCGGAGGCCTCGTCTGAGCTTGCCTCTGCCGACGGGCTTCGTCGATCCACGTCTTGGTCGCAGCTTCGTTGTCTGCTTTCTAGGTCGCCTAGAAGGCTTCCCAAGTCGAAGCCACATCCAATGATGGTTGCAGCAAGCCTTCGTCAAAGAAGCTTGTCGGCGTCGAAGGACTCCGATCCCGGTTACTTGCCTGGAGATCTCTCTATAGCGAGTACCAGAGCCTTTCATCATCTTGGCCGCCGCTTGGATCATCTTCATCTTTCGGTCGAGAGGCTCGTCCGCCGCAGTTGAAGAAGACAGACACACCATTCCGAAGTATTCCAAGACACCCCTAAGAGTGTCCATGGTCTGATCAGCCGCCAAGCCATACCTCGTCTCGGCCCTTGTCAACTCGGTAGCGATGGAGGAGAGTTCAGCTGTCTTTGACATTAAATAATTCTTCTGAGATAGCGCTTACTAAAGCGCCCCTTAGAGTTCCACGAGTTCAGCTCCGGAAGACGCCTCCGCTGCTCGAAGTTTATCAACTTCAGCCCTCAACACCATGCGCTCCGCTTGAAGCTCCTTTATTGAAGAAGATATGCTGGCATGAGCTTGCTGCTCTGTTCGGAGCGCTTCCTCCACTGTAGCCTTCGTCTTCTACTATTCGAGGAGTTCTTCCTATAGCCACAGGGACTTGTCTTCGGAGCCCTTAAGGGCCCTTTGAAGCGCTGTAACCTTCTTTTTGAGTCGATTAGTCTCGAGCTCATTAGAAGTCGCTGCCGCTCTAGCAAGAACAAATTGCTGTAAAAAGCAAAGTAAGTACAATGTAATTTCAATGAATTAAATGTGCTCTATGTTTGTTGCATACCTGGAGGGTAGCCCTTTCGAAGGCTAAATCTAGCTCCGGTCCACTGGCCTCGCTCAACACAGAGACTAGCTCGAAACTGCCAACCTCTTGGCTCTTTTCAGCCAAAGGCTGCAGGAGAGACCGGAGCCCGGTTCGCTGCTCCAAGAACGGAGCTAGTAGCGGGAGCCAGGACAAAGCTCTCTGATCATCTTCGACGGGGTCTTCTTCCAAAGCATCCACCGAAGGTTCGTTCATCGATGGCGTCGTCATCAAACAAGGGAGAGGCCCAGGCCAGGCCTTGCTTGTACCTCTCCCTAGTGCAGGAGCCGAAGGGGCCACCACCTCCATCGGAGTAGATCCCCCTGCAGGGGTGACTCCCTCGGCTGAACCGGCCCTGACAGAAGCAACGGTCATAGCCGGAGCTACCTCTTTTGCCGGAGCCTCATCTCCAACTAGAGCCGAAGTTCTGTCTTGGGCCGGAGCCATATTGCTCCCCGAAGCATCTACAAACATAAGGTATTCGTCCATTATCTAAAAAGATATTGCCAATACAATGAAATTATTTTAGGTACATCAAGAAATAAAGATCGAAGGCTTACCTCCATCTGCACTTTGAGGGAGGATTACGGGATCCCCTCGAAATTCATACATTTTGAGGTACTCATCAATGTCCTCCCCCGAAGTTTGGGCCAGAGTAGCAGACGTCGAGGCCCTTACCTCCGTCATCACTACTCCGATCACTGGTGAATTGGAGCCTTCTGGCTCCATTCCCTGAACCCCGGTGGGTTCAGTGCTGATCGCCACCTCATCTTTGGCTCTCGGTGTTGCTCCGACTTCTACCCGAGTTGGATCCTCGGTCTCAACCAAAGAATACTCTTCGCCACCTTCCATCAAGAGAGATTCCAACTCCTTTCCCATCCGAACCTCCGAGGTATCCTCCTCTTCCGACTCCTCCAAAGAAGAGCTCCGGATCTCGAGTGAAGACGAAGACGCCGGAGGTGAAGGGAGTTTGGCTTACCGTGTCGCCTTCTTCACCAGAGTCCTCACATCCTTGGAGGTCCCGGCAGCAGCCTTCCTCTTTTGAGAGACTAGACTTACTGGGTCGAAGCTTGGAAGAGGAGGAGCTCCCATTCCGAGCGTGCTCCACACTCGGTTAGAGCATTCCCAGCTCAAAACTAGGTCGATCCTCCGCTACTTCTCCACTGTGGTAGGGGCTCCGAGCACCCGTTCTGCGGCCCGAGCTACCTGCTCCTGAGCCAACGCCAACAGAGCCGCTAAAATAAGGTAACAAACTGTTAAGAAAATTACAGATATTCTACGACTAATCTAAATACAGGAAATGTTGAAGTATTACCTAGAGCTCGAAGCTCCCCCTCTGAAGCGCTCTGGAACACAACAGGCCAATTGGCCCCGAGTGGAGGTATTCGGAGGGCGATGAACTCATCCGTCAAGTCTCGCATACTCATGCGCTTGGCCACTGAAGACAATAACCCAAGTCGCGTTGAGAGCAGACATGAGTGCGGAGTCACCTCCACCTCCCTCTTGTACCATATCTCATGCAAGGGACCCGCCAAGCTAGAATCTTCTTCAACCTCGGCATAGAACCACTAGAGTATCCAGTCAGAATACCACCAGTCATTGATTTCTTTTGTAGGAAAATTCTTCAGATGCTCCTTCTGGAGCTGAAAGTTGACGCTTCCGAAGGCCACCAGTAGCTTGGAGTCTCCAGGCCCGTCATGTGGCTTGGGTTGGCACGAATCTTCATGGGTTGTCGTGAACACTTCAGACCTTCCCTCGCACCCTTCAGCTCAGAGGGCCCACTCGAAGATTGCCAGCCTAGCTATGGCATTCAAAGATAGCTACGGCAAGGTGACATGGAACATCTCTAGAACCTCCGTCAGGAAATCAATTGAAGGAAGTCCCAGTCCTGCTTCAAAGAAAGCTTCGAAGACAACTACTTCTCCGCTCCTCATCGCTGGTATCACCTCTTCCCCAGGGATCCGGGTCCTCATTCCTGGTCCCAACTTGTCGTTCACCGCTTCTTCAATGGACTCCGTCGTGCTGGTCGACTGCCCAGAAAAAAGTATGCTTCAATGGCTTCTTTGATGGCGGACGGAGTTCCTGCGGATCGTTTGGCCAGGAGTGATCCGGAGCTCCCGCCATGACTGCTGCCGCAGATGTGGCCCAAGCTTGCCGCTGCGCCAAGGTCACCGCCGCCGTCGGCACTTTCGCAATGGTTCTCGCCATTGGAGGAGTGCTCGAGAGTCTCGGAGAGGAAGGTTGAAGATGGAAGTGTGGAAAAGTTGAAGCACAGAAGCTCTGTAAAAACTTTTCACCGCCGATCACTTTCCTTTTTTATAACCGCTCTGTTCTTGTTCGGTGCGATTCGTGGATGTTTTCACATTTGCAGATCCAACCCACGTCAATGACAGGTGGGGCCAAAAGGTGAAGTAATGTGAACCTGTGGTAAAAACTTTTGCGGCTGTTGCTTTCTCAAAAGGTCTAACAGCTATTTGAGGGGTAATAGTACAAAAGTAACGGCTCTTTGCGATGCACTGCCATCATAACGGTTCACCTTCTTTCTGTTGGACCGAAAACGGCGACCAGAGGGGGGGTGAATGGGAGCTTTTAAAAAATCAGGCTAAAAACAGCCTTCGGTTTTAAACCTGTCTTCTGCAGAACAGGCTTCGAACACTACCTTCGAAGGTCTGGTTCGGAGGTACTTCGATAGCACCGAACACAGACTTCGCAGGAGCAAAAGTTCGAAGCCAAGAAGACTTCGCTCCACTAACAACCCTCGAAAAACTACTCTGCCAAGTCAGTGCAGGCTCCGCACACAGGGTGCTTCGAGCAGGCTTCGCACTTCACCCTTCGCAAGAGTGGACAGCCCTCTGAGGACTTCGACCAAGTACTCGGCAACAGCAACTGGTGCTGGGCTTCGTACACGAAGGTCTAAACGCGCACACACGGACTTCGCTAAAGGCTTTGACACAAGAAGCAAAACGGGCTTCGATCAGGGCTTCGCTAGTAAGCAGCGAGGTCTTGCCTCCTGTTACACAGAGCGACAGCACACTGAAAAACACACTTCGCACAGAAACAACCTTCGCCTAGACAGGCTTCGGTGCACTATAACTAGCGAGGTATGTAACGCGAGCTCAAGCAAAAAGCACACAGAAGCAGGGCTTCGACGCTTGAACAAGGAACACAATAATATGAACTCTGGATGAATACAGCGAGGTATGTGGCTACAAGAGCTCAACAGTAAATGCTCAAAGTGTTAAATGTTACCTACCGAGCCCCCATATTTATAGCCCACAGTTCACCCAAAGGAAATGACTACTTTATCCCTAGGGTTTACAAAGGATTTGTCTCTACAGAACTAAGGGGTACAAAAGGTAGTCCACCTTTATTCTGGAGGCTTCTCTGTCAGCTTTGCAGAGGGGACAACGTCAGCTTTTTGCAGAGTAGACAGTGTCAGCCTTTGCAGTCTTTGACCTTCAGCAGCCTCCCTTCGCACGCGAGGGTGCGGTAGCTTCGGCGAGAATCCTTGAGCCTGGTGGCCTTCGCTTCGCCGAAGATGGTCTTCGATACAGTGATGGTTTTGAGCCGAAGCCATCAAAGCCCTTGGGCCTTCGCACCAACACCTCCGGAGTGGACCACCACGGCTTCGCAGCTTCACCCAGCTCGAGATTCGTCAGTCCGTGTACCGAAGCCATGCAGGCCGAAGCACCTCAAGTCAACCTTGCTCCGGAGCTAGCCTCGCTCCGAAGCCTTCCTCACTCCGAAGCCCCACCTTCGGAGTACCACCCTTCGAAGTCCCTCCTTCGTCCAAGGCCTCCGCATGAAGCATTCCATGAGCCCTTCGTCGCAGTGTCTCTCCCCGAGCACACTCCTCGACGAGCCTCACCCGGACCATGCCTTCGATGCGCCTCGATTTCTGAGACCTTCGTCGGGTACCTTCGAATGTCTCCCTCCGGAGCACACTTCGAATTCCTTGCCTCCGTAGAGGACTTGTTCCATCCAACTCCGAAGTCACTCCATCCGGAGTACCTTCGAAGTGCCTCACCTTCGAGGACTTTGTCTCGGAGTACCTTTAGCCGGAGCCACACTCCGCACTCTCTGCCTTCACCTGGCACGCCTCGACCCGAGGACCGACCCGGACCACCTTCGCAGCCACCGTGACGGAGCTCCCCGCTCCCCTGGCATCAAGCCTCCCGCTTGACCCAGGTTCACCTGCTGCGAACCTTATCCGTCGCCTCCGAGGTCCCTGCGCACCACCGACAAGCAAACAAGTGTTTCCAGTACTCCGGAGACCTCTCCGGGTTAGCAACCTCCGGCACACACTCCGGTGTACCGCCCAAAGTACCGAACCCTTTGGTACGAACCCAATCATCGTGTACTATCGGACCCCTCCGACAGGCACACTCCGCTGCACAGCTGCAGCAAGCAAACACCGAACAGCCTCCGGTAAAACTACCTCTGAAACCCTTCCGGAGGTACCCTCCTCCGATCACCTTCGGAGGTCCAACCCCCGAACCCCCTTCGGAGGTACCCTTCGAACAGAGGGTAAAAACCTGTCAATCACTCATCACAAGCACCGAAACCAACCCTTGGTTTCTCAATCTCCCCCTTGATGAGTGCAATGACAACCAAATCCAAGTTCAAGAAAATTTAAAATTTTCAGCACACAAGTGACCATAAAAACTCAAAAGAGCCAAATCATGTCACTTGACAGAAGAATTTTCCTCCCCCTTTCTCAAAAGAGTAAAAAGCCCCTTCGGCAATCAAAGAGCCTTTATGTCATGATTTCTCCCCCTTTGGAAAATATACCCCTTGCGGCAGAGAACGAAGCAAGTGACTCCCCCTTGAGGATTTTCTCCCCCTTTGGCAATGCAAGCATCAAGGAGCAAGTAAAAGATGCAAAGCTTCGAAATGAGCAGAATTGCAAAGACAGATGAAGCAAAAATATGCCAACAATAACACCAATGATCATGGGCTCAGCTCAATTTAATATTCTCTAAAATCATGATGAGGCATGTGATTTGATCATTTTTGAAAGAAAAGCATCACCACTTACTCAAGGAAACTAGACAAGTAAGAGCAAGGACTGCGCGAAGCTAGTCAATTTCTACTCTAGACAGACAAGTCTAGTTCAAATGGAGCTTGAAAAGCAAACTTGATAAACAATGAATTTTGTTGTTCTTTTCTTAGTGCCAGGGGTTATTTGTTTGTCTACCTTATACTGTCCAATCCGGCCAAGCCTAGGCATAAAAGCCATATGAAGCTTAAGGCAAAGATTTTGGTATACACTACACTATTCCAGTTCAGACCAATGTGCGATGGTAGGCAGTCTAGAATAGGGTAGTGCGACAAACAAACCCACCTAGATCTTTTAACTTAAAGCATGCAAATCATGGAATTTTTGAATTTAAACAAGTGAACCAATTGTTTGGTACTTTGTGAATATCCATGAAAATTGAGAACAATTTTTCAAGTTGCAATTTTTAGCATCCAAAGAAATGTGTCTTGCTATCAAGCAGATAAAAGATAGCTAAAGCAGTCCTGCCTAAACATGCTAGATTCAAGACTAAGCAGTGAGCACGAGTTGATTTTGAACATAAAACACCATGCACATGAATGTTCCAGATGAATTAAAAAGAGCTGAGCTGACATGATTTCATGAATTATGAGCAGGCATATAAGTGCAAAATATATAAATGCAATTTCAGCACAATTAGCAAAAGCACATCTATCTAAAACAGCTCCCCCTCACAAAATGCCGTAAGGGTGACAGATGCCAAGTTCCCCACGCAAGTAAGCAAAACGAGAAGCATCGAGGGGTTTTGTAAAAATGTCGGCAAGCTGGTGTTGGGTATCGACATATTGAAGTTCAATATCACCCTTCTCATTGTGATCTCTGAGAAAGTGATACCGTACATCAATGTGTTTGGTTCTGGAATGCTGAACCGGGTTGTTTGCAATACAAATAGCACTAGTGTTATCACAGAAAAGTGGAACACTCTTATAATCTAACCCGAAATCCCGCAGAGTGGAAGTCATCCACAAAATCTGAGAGCAACAGCTAGCTGCAGCAACATATTCGGCCTCAGCCGTTGATTGTGCAACACTAGACTGTTTGCGGGAAGACCAGCAAACCAGTGATGTACCCAGAAAATGACAAGTACCAGAGGTACTCTTCCTATCAATTCTACACCCAGCAAAATCCGCATTGGAATAACCTCGAAGACATAAAGATGAAGATGCTGAATACCATATGCCAAATTCAAGGGTGTGTTTGAGATACCTGAGTATGCGTTTTACCGCTTGGCGGTGCGAAGCTCGTGGTGAAGCCTGAAAACAAGCGCACAGACACATTGCGAAGTGTATGTCCGGCCTCGTGGCAGTCAAGTAGAGGAGGGAGCCGATCATGCTTCGGAATTCCTTCTGATCTACGGCTTCTCCATCTTCGTCAGGATCCAATGCTACAGATGTAGCCATTGGAGTGGCGAGGGGCTTCGCATCGGACATGTCGAATTTCTTGAGCAGGTCCTTGGTGTACTTCGTCTGGTGGACGAAAGTACCTTGTTTGCTTTGCTTGATTTGCAAACCAAGGAAAAAGGTGAGTTCACCCATCATTGACATTTCAAATTCCCTGCTCATGGTATCTGCAAACTCGGCAACCAAAGCATGAGAAGAGCCACCAAAGATGATATCATCCACATAAATCTGCACTAGGAGGAAATCTTTGCCATGCTTGAGAGTAAACAAAGTTTTATCAACAGAGCCCATTAAATACCCTTGCTCAAGCAGAAAAGACTTAAGTCTATCATACCAAGCCCGAGGGGCCTGCTTGAGTCCATAAAGAGCCATATGAAGTTTAAAGACTTTATGTGGGTACTTGGGGTTTTCAAAACCAGGGGGTTGTTTTACATAAACATCTTCACCTATGAAGCCATTAAGAAAAGCACTTTTGACATCCATTTGATAGAGTTTGAATCCCCGGGATGTCGCAAAGGCAAGCAAAATCCTAATGGCCTCAAGGCGAGCAACAGGTGCAAAAGTTTCAGTAAAATCAATCCCTTCTAGTTGAGAAAAGCCCTGAGCTACAAGTCTAGCCTTGTTTCTAACTATTGTCCCATCCTCCCCTTGTTTATTTTTGAAAATCCATTTTGTTCCAATGAAATGAACATTTGGTGGAGGATCAACTAAAGTCCAGACTTGGTTTCTCTCAAAATTTTCAAGTTCCTCATGCATGGCATTGATCCAACTAGAATCAGAAAGTGCATGACTAACATCTAAGGGCTCGAAAGAAACAACAAAAGCAGCATTAGTGAAATGGGCATGAGAACGAGTTACCCTTTGATCAAGCTCACCAATGATCTGCTCGGGAGGGTGCATCCTTTGAACATGATGTGGAGCCTCGCGGCGGGATGCAGTCTCCCCCTCAACTTGTGCGTTGGAGTGGTCCAAGATGACCGATGTTGAGGTAGTCGCTTCGGGACCTCGTGCCGAAGTAGTAGAAGCGGGGTCAACTTCGGGGGTTGATGTCGAGGGTAGTAGGGGTTCATCCTCGAATTCCCCGGGATCTTCTTCTTCAAATAAGGTTTGTTCCATGTCGTGTTCATTTGCCTGTTCAAAAGCAGAACTAACAGAGGGGGTTGACTCATCAAAAGTCACATCACATGACTCGATGACAGTGTTAGTTTCCAAGTTATAAACACGATAAGAATGACCATGTGTAGTATAGCCCAAAAAGATCCCGTCAGAAGAGCGCGACTCAAATTTATCCAAGTTACCACGTTTTAGGATAAAGCAGCGACAGCCAAAAACTCGAAGATGAGTAACCTTGGGCTGTCTCCCAAAACGCAGCTCATAAGATGTCAAATTTAAAATTGAGCGCAAGAAAATTCGGTTTGAGATGTAGCAAGCAGTGTTCATGGCCTCAGCCCAGAATTTTCTAGGAGTCCTATGCTCATCAAGCATCGTCCTAGCCATCTCAACCAAAGTGCGGTTCTTCCTCTCAACGACACCGTTCTGTTGAGGAACCCGCGGAGCAGAGAATTGATGTTCTATGCCATGCTCCATGCAAAAGTCAACAAAGAGACTATTTTTGAACTCAGTACCATTATCGCTTCAAATGAATTTTAATGCACCAGGAAGTTCAGTGAAAAGTCTCAAAGCCAAGCTCCGAAAGTGTGAAAACACTTCATCCTTGCTGGCAAGAAAGAAGACCCAAGAGTAGCGAGAGAAATCGTCGACAATTACTAGAACATACCACTTGCCGCCTAAAGAACTAACCCGAGAGGGACCTACAGTGTCCATATGGAGAAGTTCTCCGGGTTGTTCAGTCATCACAGTGGTGACTGGCGAATGCGAAGCGGCAATCATTTTTCCATGTCGACAAGGAGTGCAAACTAAATTCTTCTCAAACTTGAGCTTGGGCAATCCTCGGATCAGACCTAGGGCGCTCAGACGAGCAAGCAACTCAAAGCTCATATGCCCTAGTCTCCTATGCCACTTCCAAAGCTCAGAGGTCGAATGAGCAACAAGATAATGAGAAGAACCAGACGACTCTGACAAATCAGCTCCAAAAACTCTCCCAACTCTAAAGATCTTACAAACCACAGCGCCATCAGAATTGAGCACTTGCGAAGTATCGCGATGAAATCGCACTTCGAAGCCCTCATCAAGCAACTGAGTTACAGACAGCAAATTGTATCCCAGGTTTTCAACCAAAGCAACATCTTTGAGAGTGAAATTCGAGTTGATTCTTACCACACCTTTACCTTTCACTCTACTCCTTCGATTGTTTTCGAAGGTGATATGTTCCCTTTGCTTGGTTGTGGTGAGGCTGGAGAACCAAGCTGCATCTCCGGTCATGTGGCGCGAACAACCGGAGTCCATGATCCACGTGCCCTCCAAGCCTCGATCTGTCGCCTACACATGATAAGAACGTCTCGATCGCTCAGTGCTGGGGTGAGTAAAATAATGACGAGGCATCCAGCACTGAGTGACACGAGTAGTAGGCACAGTAAAAGCAGACGGTCTACGCACATAATAATCAGAATGATGCAAAGTGCGAGGTCTACCTACATGCTGTGAAAGAACAACATGTCGAGGTCTCCTACTCTGACGAGGTACAAAGCTACTCGCCCGGGGTCTACCACCATATGGAACATGGTGAACACCTCGAGGAGCAAAACCTCTCCGAGAAGCACGAGGAGCCTCAAAGGCAGGACGATAGTACAACTCAGACTCATGCATACCTAAAGATGGGTAATGCATGTCCTGGTACCTCATCGCCTGAGAGCGTCGCTCATCCTTGATGCGACGAAAACATAACCCAACCAAATGACCCGCCCGCTGACAGTAGGAACAGTGAAAAACTCTCCTAGGGGCACTCTCATGGGTCACAGAAGCAACTCTCACAGGCTCCTTGGGCTTTTTCTGTGTGGTTTTCTTGGGAGGATTTTTCTTGGCAGGAGGTGTGGTTTTCTTTGGTGGATGGGTAGGCTTTTTGGCTAATGGGGTGTCTAACAGAGCTCTCTCTTTCTCTAGGGTGGTGGGAGAGGTAAAAACAGTTTTGTTTTCACTAACTGAAGATATCCTCTCAAAACCCAAACCTAGAGCTACCCCTGCTCTGTCAGCACACATCTTGGTCTTGGCCAAGAGAAAATCCATCCTACCCTTTCCCTCAGTGCATTTATTAACCACGGAAAGGAGGTATCCATTTTCTGACATGAGGTTCTCAGCTCGCTCTCTAGCAGTGCCTAGCTGGTCCTTAAGGGTGATGCAAGTGTCACACACAGGCTGCACATCCTTAGAACTACCGGCCCTCTCCAATCTAGCCTCTAAATCATGAACATGCTTATCACGTAAATTAATGCTATCGCGTAATAAAGAGCAGTTCATGCAATCAATAATATCATGAGGTCTAGAATCCACCTCCAAAAGCTGCTTCTGTGCAGTCTCAAGCTCAGAAAGAGTTTGAGCATGAACAGAACGCAACTGAGCAAGCTCACTCATGACAACAGAACAAGACTCACATTCAGCATCATTAAACTTAGACTTAAGCATGACATATTTAGTAGAAACATTTTCTAGCCTAAGTCTAAAGTCTTTTCTTTCTCTAGCGGCTTGCACAAGTAATCTATCCTGACCAAGCACTACTTCATTCAGCTCATCTAATTTAATTAGTAGCTGGTCAGATGATAGGTTTACCTCAGATGAGTCAAGCTCATCGCCGCTGTGATCGCTGTCGGCCATGAAGCAAAGGCCGGTGAAGTCTCGTCCCTTCTTGTCCTTCTTGTCCTCCTTCCTTGGGGACTCCTCCTCCTCAGAGCTCGACTCCTCAGTTGAGGACGTGTCGATGTCGCTGAGAGCAGCAATAAAAGCTCTGGAAGCGGCCTTGGCTACTTTCTTAGCCATCTTGCCGCGCTTGCCCTTCACAAAAGGCTTCCTCTCCTTTTTGTGGTATTTGGGGCGCTCACTCTCATCTCTCTTTTTGAGCTTGGGGCAATTGGCCTTAATATGAGAGGTGTCACCACATTCATAGCAACCACTAAAACCACTTCTCCTCTGATCCCGTCTCTCATGATGAAAGCGGGTGAACCTCCGGGCAATGAGAGCAAGCTCATCATCAGCTAGAGTGTCCAACTGCTCCTTTGTGACGGAGACCAGGGAAGACAAAGCAAAACCATCTGCAAGAACACAAGTGCCAGATGTGCTTGGTTCTGCAGTGGTGCCACCGCTAGTGCTAGAAACCAATGCCAATGGCTGTGGCAAAGAGCTTATGTGCACTGCAAGAGATGCCTCGGCAATCTCTGTGGACTTCAGCTTGCTAAAGAGTTCATCACAGGTCAAGGTGTCATAGCCTGTGGACTCCTCAATGCTGGATATCTTTACTTCCCAAATGCTACGGTCAAGAGCATAGAGAAGCTTGATAGCCCTATCATGATCACTGTAAGCAAGCGTCCCGTTGGATCGCAAGTTACTCACTATCGCGTCAAAACGTGAAAACATGGCATCTATAGATTCACCAGGTGCCTGCACAAACAGCTGATACTGTTGATTGTAGGTGCTTTGGCGCCTGGCATTAATCTGAGTAGAGCCCTCATAAAAAACAGTGAGTGTTGTCCAAATTTCCCTAGCAGTCCTAAGGTGCTGCACCCTATCGAACTCACTTCTACTCAAACCGATGAACAATATGTTTCTTGCCTTGGAATTGGCATTATACTGATCCTTCTCAGTCTGAGAGGTGCGAGTCTCAGGGATGGAGTATTGTGAGTCCACAATCTCCCAAATTGCATTTCCTTGGCTTAACAAGTAAGCCTCCATGCGCACCTTCCAGTATGCAAAGTCAGTCCCATCGAACAGAGGAATTTACTACCTCTATCCATGTCGCCAATAGATCACAAAACCGGTTAAGGTCAACTGGTGATCTTAACCCGCTCTGATACCAATTGTTGCACCGAAAACGGCGACCAGAGGGGGGTGAATGGGAGCTTTTAAAAAATCAGGCTAAAAACAGCCTTCGGTTTTAAACCTGTCTTCTGCGGAACAGGCTTCGAACACTACCTTCGAAGGTCTGGTTCGGAGGTACTTCGACAGCACCGAACACAGACTTCGCAGGAGCAAAAGTTCGAAGCCAAGAATACTTCGCTCCACTAACAACCCTCGAAAAACTACTCTGCCAAGTCAGTGCAGGCTCCGCACATAGGGTGCTTCGAGCAGGCTTCGCACTTCACCCTTCGCAAGAGTGGACAGCCCTCTGAGGACTTCGACCAAGTACTCGGCAACAGCAACTGGTGTTGGGCTTCGTACACGAAGGTCTAAACGCGCACACATGGACTTCGCTAAAGGCTTTGACACAAGAAGAAAACGGGCTTCGATCAGGGCTTCGCTAGTAAGCAGCGAGGTCTTGCCTCCTGTTACACAGAGCGACAGCACACTGAAAAACACACTTCGCACAGAAACAACCTTCGCCTAGACAGGCTTCGGTGCACTATAACTAGCGAGGTATGTAACGCGAGCTCAAGCAAAAAGCACACAGAAGCAGGGCTTCGACGCTTGAACAAGGAACACAATAATATGAACTCTGGATGAATACAGCGAGGTATGTGGCTACAGGAGCTCAACAGTAAATGCTCAAAGTGTTAAATGTTACCTACCGAGCCCCCATATTTATAGCCCACAGTTCACCCAAAGGAAATGACTACTTTACCCCTAGGGTTTACAAAGGATTTGTCTCTACAGAACTAAGGGGTACAAAAGGTAGTCCACCTTTATTCTGGAGGCTTCTCTGTCAGCTTTGCAGAGGGGACAGCGTCAGCTTTTTACAGAGCAGACAGTGTCAGCCTTTGCAGTCTTTGACCTTCTGCAGCCTCCCTTCGCACGCGAGGGTGCGGTAGCTTCGGCGAGAAGCCTTGAGCCTGGTGGCCTTCGCTTCGCCGAAGATGGTCTTCGATACAGTGACGGTTTTGAGCCGAAGCCGTCAAAGCCCTTGGGCCTTCGCACCAACACCTCCGGAGTGGACCACCACAGCTTCGCAGCTTCACCCAGCTCGAGCTCCGTCAGTCCATGTACCGAAGCCATGCAGGCCGAAGCACCTCAAGTCAACCTTGCTCCGGAGCTAGCCTCGCTCCGAAGCCTTCCTCACTCCGAAGCCCCACCTTCGGAGTACCACCCTTCGAAGTCCCTCCTTCGTCCAAGGCCTCCGCATGAAGCATTCCATGAGCCCTTCGTCGCAGTGTCTCTCCCCGAGCACACTCCTCGACGAGCCTCACCCGGACCATGCCTTCGATGCGCCTCGATTTCTGAGACCTTCGTCGGGTACCTTCGAATGTCTCCCTCCGGAGCACACTTCGAATTCCTTGCCTCCGTAGAGGACTTGTTCCATCCAACTCCGAAGTCACTCCATCTGGAGTACCTTCGAAGTGCCTCACCTTCGAGGACTTTGTCTCAGAGTACCTTCAACCGGAGCCACGCTCCGCACTCTCTGCCTTCACCTGGCACGCCTCGACCCGAGGACCGACCCGGACAAACTTCGCAGCCACCGTGACAGAGCTCCCCGCTCCCCTGGCATCAAGCCTCCCGCTTGACCCAGGTTCACCTGCTGCGAACCTTATCCGTCGCCTTCGAGGTCCCTGTGCACCACCGACAAGCAAACAAGTGTTTCCAGTACTCCGGAGACCTCTCCGGGTTAGCAACCTCCGGCACACACTCTGGTGTACCGCCCAAAGTACCGAACCCTTTGGTACGAACCCAATCATCGTGTACTGTCGGACCCCTCCGACAGGCACACTCCGCTGCACAGCTGCAGCAAGCAAACACCGAACAGCCTCCGGTAAAACTACCTCCGAAACCCTTCCGGAGGTACCCTCCTCCGATCACCTTCGGAGGTCCAACCCCCGAACCCCCTTCGGAGGTACCCTTCGAACAGAGGGTAAAAACCTGTCAATCACTCATCACAAGCACCGAAACCAACCCTTGGTTTCTCACTTTCGGAGCTTTCATACGGAGGTTCAAGTTCGAAGCCTAGATTTGATACGCCTCCGATGCCAAAGATGCTTCGAACGATTATAATACCTCAATTTTTTTCTAAGTTCCTGAGCATGAAAATATTTCTTGCGTATATTGCTCTCCTTGCTGTACAGGTTATTCGGAGAAGCGTATTCGAGGGGCTACTGTTGGGGAAACAATACTTCATCCTCATGATCCTCCAAGATTCCAAGTAAATGAGTCACGCGATCAAGATAAATGCAAGTCTGATCTCGATGCTCAAGACTTGCCTCCGGATTAAAGGGTTCGAAGCCGAAGGGTGCGTCCAGGCTCCAGTCCGAAGAGATCCTCCAAAAGGCTTCCTCTTCGAAGTGGAAAACAGCTAAAAGGATGGGACGTCTACCTTATCAACATCCTTCAAACATGTTTTACCATACTAACCCTATAAGGGATACCGAAATAGTATCCACTATGTCGGTTGTAATTGAGGGGTAAAAAGATATTTTCTCTAGAGAGTTTTACCTATAAATACCCCCTTCTCACCCTGTAAGAGGCATCGAATATTCCAATATTCAATACATACTCTAAACTATTCTGAGCTATTATCCTTTTCGGAGGCTTAAGATAGTTCGCATTCACAAACACTTCGTTTGTCAGTTCTTGGTTTTATAGAACCTGTTAACGTAATCCGTTACGCCAAACAAGAAGTGGGGAAGGGAAAGCCCTAAAGATAAGGTGTCCGTCAGAAGAAAGCATGATAGAATGTTTAAAGGGGATCCGATTGGTTTCCGCATTGATGATATCAACAGGATCAGGGTTACCTATCGAACCTAGAAAGCGGTGAGTCGCGTGATTAGCAATGGAGATGGAAACTTGGTTCCGAAAATTCTACATGAAGAGAATGGGGGAAAATAAGAGATGGAAAAACCAAGAAAAAAGCCAAAGAATAGAAGGACCAAAGAACGCTGAAGACTTACCTCGGGGATTGTGTCGACGGTGCCATCGCTGGTGATACTGGAAGCACGGGGCCGACAAAGAGGGTGAAAACGGTGAGCGACGGTGGTCGCAAAAAGTACTGGAAGCCGATGACAGTAAGCTCAAGGGAAAAAGCAAAAACAGTAGGCACAAAGCGTAAAGAGAAAGCGAGTGGCCGGAGATACTTATAAAGCAAAAGGATGATTCCTCGTTAGCCGGGTCAAGCCGATCTGTCAGATTTGATGGGGACCACCTACAACGCTCAACGAATGGTAATCATGGGTGCAGTTTTCGATTTTCGAAAGGCCGAAATCTTTGCAGGTCTTGGAATAGAGGAACTGAATCTTTGGTTTAATGAACACCAACTCGAAACTGTGTGGGATGAAGCCTGATCCGACGCCGCCACAAAATAAAAGTAAATATGTCAGACCAGATGACATCCAACACAGTTGTGAATGACTGAAGATGAAGGAACATAAAAAAGATGAGGAAAAATTATGAAGTTGGAACCCTGAGCGAAGTTATAAAAGTACTAGCAGATGAAGGGTTTTGGCTGGCGATCAAAGTGAAAGGATTGTGCGGATAGATGTTTGAGAAGACGTGGCAGTGGGTGGTGATGATGGTCGGTAATTTTGAAGCATCAGAGGCCATTTAATGCTCCGAAAATTGGGGGCATATGTTGATGCCAGGATTTGGTAAAGCTCAGGGCCCACCAAGGATGTCGTACGGTCAACGAAAGTCAAGGAAGATCCGATCAAAGATGGTCAAAGAAGCACGTACGTTACAACATGGCCGGATATGAAGGAGCCGATGATGAGAAGATGAAGTTCTATCCAGAATCGGTTAGGATAGATCACTTGGACGACAAGTCTCCAGACTATAAATATGTATGCCTTAGGTCAAACACACATCTCTGTCAAACAACTACTCGGCACATCGCCACCCTTGGCTTCCTAAGGTTAATCCCAGTGGGATTCGACACTCGGAGCTAGCCTGCATCATTCCGATCTCCGACAAAGAGGTGAGTCCTTCCACCCCTGACAATCGTATCGACTAGGTCAATGTCTTCACGACTACATAAATTTGATCTCTTGAAGACATTAGCTGAAATAGTATGATCGCCAGTTTATCGCAATGTATTGGCTAGGTCTAAGGCATCAGATTGATCTCTTAGATTGATGTGATCTAGGTGTGGTAGTTTGATGCTTTATCGGTTAGATCAGACATCTTTTGCTACTGTATCTTTTTCATGTTTTATATCGTTCATCTAAATAAAGCATGCCCGATACTTTGGTATATTATTAAGATCATCGTGATTAGCTATTGTCTTGGTTAGGTCTGATCTAGTTATTGTGATGATTTTCATGATATAGACATGTTATCTAGCACGTTTTATTTATTTCTGTCAGAGTACAAGCCGATAGGTTATCTTCAATTCGATGCCATATCTTATTCGCCATCGGAAAACATCGCATCGTCTCATACATGTAAACTGCCTATCTTATCGGCTGATGGCATGCTTGTTTAATCACGTCACCCGTGGTCATTGGCCCTATGGCTGATCAGCATGATAGTCCATGATTATCCTATCCTTATTGCGGTCATCGGCTCGATAGCCGATCGGCTATGCTATTAACGCTATTATCTTTGTTTCTTTATCAATTGCAGGGTCAAACTGATTGGCACACATTAAACCTTTCTTCTAAGATTGTAGGACATGCACTAGAGTTAAGAAGATCTCTTAGGTCACTCGTGTGTCGAAGTGTGACCAAAAAACGCACCAACAGATTCACTATTAGTTGTGCAGCAAGTAGCTAAGGATGCTCAATGCTTCAATGGTTTGCTAACTAGCTATTTGGATAAATGCCTAGACATAATCAGTACTTTTGAGGACTTTGAGATTTCACATGTGTCTAGGAAAGCCAACTCACTATCAGATGATTTGGCTTAGCAAACATCTAGCTATCATGTCAAAAGAGGTAAATTTTTTGTACAAGAAAAGCTGGTGCTTGAAAAAATCATACTACGCAAGGTGTCGGGCACTGTCAGTCTAACCGTCCTTTGTTAGCCGGTCTGACCATCTATATCCAGTCGGTCTGACCGGCTATACTAGACCGGTCTGACCACCCTGTGTCGGGCTCGGCCGAGAATTGGGGGGTAGATTGAAATTTAGGTTTTAACGACAATTCGGTCAAGAATGTGGAGGGGACTTTCAGATATCATGTTGATGATCGGAGCATTCCGATTATCTAATATTTGAAGGATCCTAGATAAAGGGTTGATCGGAAGGTTCGGTGGCAAGCGTTTAAGTTTATTTTGCTTGATGATATGTTATATAGCTGACCGATTGATGGGGTGCTCTTAAAGAGTTTGGACGTCGATCAATCTAAAGTTGCTACGGGAGAAGTTCACGAAGGACTCTACGTAACTCATCAGTCGGCCTAGAAGATGAATTGGATGCTTAAGAGAGTGGGTTTTTATTGGCCGACGATGACTGAAGATTGTTTTTAGTATTATAGAGGATATGAAGCATGTTAACGGTTTGGTAATATTCAACTTGCTCCTGCTTCATTGCTTAATCCTATTATCAAACCATGGTCGTTCCGAGGTTGGGGCTTGGACTTCATTGGCCAAATACATCCTCCTTCTTCAAAAGGGCATCGGTTCATGTTGGTGGCTACGAATTATTTCACCAAGTGGGTCGAGGTTGTACCTCTCAAGAATATGACTCACAACGAGGTAACTGATTTTATCTTGAGACACATCATATATAGATTCAGTATTCCTCAAACTCTTACTACAGATCAGGGTGCTTCATTTGTTTCTAAAGGAGGGATTTTGTCAAATCTTATGGTATAAAGTTGACAAACTCCTCATCGTACTATGCTCAGGCCAATGGTCAGGCCGAGTCTAGTAATAAAGTTGTAATTAAGCTCATTAAGAAGAAGTTTGAGGAGGTTCCTAGAAGGTGGCATGAGGTGCTTTCTAAAGCGTTATGGGCATGCAGAATAGCAAAGCACAGTGCTACGAAGGTGATTCCATATGAATTGGTATATGGACAAGAAACCGTTTTAGCAGTAGAGGTAAATCTTGGCTCTTTGAGGTTGCTTAGGCAAGATGGCTTATCGGTTGGCGATTATGAAGCTCTCTTAAAAGATAGTGTGGATAAAGTGACCGATAAGAGGTTAATGGCTCTAGAAATAATATAAAGAGATAAGCGGAGAGTAGCTAGAGCCTACAAGAAAATCGTTTCAGGTTGGTGATTTAGTATGAAAGATGATTTTGCCATTAGGCACTAAAAGCGCAAAGTTTGGCAAGTGATCACCTTGTTGGGAAGGTCCTTTTAAGGTTGTTGAAATCGTTCTAGGTAATGCATATTTGTTGGAGTCTTTGCAAGGAGAGTGATTTCGCAGGGCTCTTAATAGCAGATATTTGAAAAGTACTTCCCAAGTGTGTGGCAAGACGCTTGAGGTGTCGTGTGTCCGATATGGAGTATATCGCCCTTAGCCTGTAGTGCTTTTGGCTCACTAGTTTTCCAAAAGGCAGGGGACATGTGTTGATAGCAAAATTTGGCACTAATGGCTAAAATTATCAAAAGCCGAAAATGTGTGTCGTCCCTAGTAGGAATGTAGTTTTACCCGCGGGTACCCGATTCGACGGGCATGGGTTTGAGTTTAGTTTTGTGCCCATGGGTTCACGGGTTTGGGTACCAGTTTAATTTGGGGTCGGGTTCGAGTTTAGATTTAAACCCGCGGGTTTCGCGGGTTTACCCGATTACTTAAAATTATATAGAGTTCATCCCATTTTCTATTAATTTTTCGTGATAATGTTATGTTGAGTGATTTTATCATTTAAAACTATGTATTGGTAATGCGATAATATCCTATTTGTTGTGATTTTTTAATTATATTTATATTGTAATGTAATTCATATAGTATAAACTGAACCCACGGGTTACCCGTTGGGTTTCGGGTACCTGATGGGTTCGGGTTTAGTTTTGAACCCACAAGTTTCGTGGGTTCGGGTTTGCATGAGTTTTGCAGGTTTGCTTCGTGGGTGGGTTTTCATCAAATCCATGGGTTTCAGACTCATTACCATCCCTAGTCCCTAGCAAGGGCTGATCCAACCGCTAGTATAAGGCCGGTCAAATCAGCCATGGACCTCCAGTCCAACTGGCTATGGTTGGCCAGTCCAGCCGGCCATGTCACGCCGATCCGATCGTCCTATGAGCCTGGTTAGACGGACAAAGTCCGAGTCCAAACCCTAAACACGAGATTTTGGGGGTATTTTATATCTAATCTCATTTTAATGACTTGGACTCGTATCCTAATCAATCTAGGGTGGAAATCACGTCCAGGGACAATGAGACCATCCCTTATATAAAGGGCTAAGGCCGATTTAAAGTGGGAAACTCTAATCCAATCCAATCTACCCACGTAGAATCATTCCTTTTTCAATCTACTATCCTTCCACCTTCTTGCACTAGGTTTAGCTGATTTGTGTCGTAAACTCCGTCCATTGTGCCGTAATCATGGTAATCCTTGTTGATTCACTTGTGAATCGTTCGTCTCGCTCCCGTAACCGGTTTTTATCGATCTACCTTGGTAATTCGGTCCTCGGACCGAGTTGTTACTGTTTCTAGGGTTTTTGTAGGGCACAAGGCATTCATTTTCATCACCGAGGAGCCCCTGCATCGAGACCCCATTGAAGACACTCGCAACGGCTAGTCAGGGCATTTTTTGTCCTAACTGCCGGTCCAACCGCCAGCATCAACCGGACTGACAAGTGCGTGCCACCGGTCCGACCAACGGTGCACGACCGGTCTGACCGCCCCCTGTTGGCCGGTCTAACCACCACTGGTTGTTGTTCCGGTAACCTAGTGACTCCAGTCTCCTCGCCATGAACGAGGATCATCGGAACGTGACGTCAGTGCTGCTAGACATTTGGTTGTCTCAACCAAATGTCTACAGGCTTTTGGATCGTCAGCAGTGTTGATTTTTGCTGGTTGATTTTAACATCAACAAGGACAACGGGAAATAGTGACCAAAGCTAGCCTCTTAAGCCAAAAACTATTCTTATTTAATTTAGAAAATTAAAAATAATCAAGGGTCAATATTACTTAAGTGTATTGCCTCCTTGAGAGATAATTGCTGCACCATAAAGACCCCCTATGTTAAAGAATATTAATATGTACCATCTGAAAACAAGTAAACGTCACATTTGCGTTGTATTTTCGACTCCGCACATTTGCCTGAAGCAAGAAATGATTCCAAAACTGCAGAATTTTCAGTTGGTCCGACAGCAGGTACTAGCTCGAGCAAACTACTGTATTTTTAGTTTTTTCAGCTGATCACACAGCAGCTGCTAGCTCTCGAGCAAACTACTGATCATGCATACAGAGTCTAGTAGCTTGACTGCACAAGCCATCTACGACAACTTGCAATCTTGCACGGTTGCACTCTGTGCATCTTCTGGCAGCCAGAAATCATGAGAGATGAGATGTTAAGAGATGTTTAGTGATTTCTCATTGTCATGTAAGTACAGTAATAGTGATACAGACAGCTAGCTCAGTGGTAAGGACATTTGTTAACCATTAATCAAGTGTGTACATGCTATCAATTTTCCTCTTTATTAAGGAATCAATTCAGTTTTCCTGCCCATCTCTTCTTCAGAAATCATATGATAAGCAATGCAAATACCAGACTGCCAGTCACTAGGTCTATCTAGTCCTAATAGAACATGTGAGCATCAGTGCTGGGTAAAAATACTTTCTGCGTACATGCATCGGATCAAGTATCAACAACGAGTAATCATAGAAGCATATGATGCAAAGCAACTCCACAAACTCAATCCTAACACAATGTCTACTATGTCCAAAGAATAAATCAAGCAACAATCCATGTAAAAGTTTAAGCAGGAAGGAGCATGAAACCAAGCTCCAAAGTGCCAGGAGCATGCTCTCAGTCTCACCACAGGAGCAGCAAGCCACCAGCCGAGGCAGCAGCAAGAACCAGGTAGCTGGCAATGTCGACGCCGACGTGGTGCGACGACGAGTTCTTGCTCTCCCCCTTGGCCTTTGCGCTCGACGACTTCCCGGACACCGGGCTAGGAGCTTCGTCGGAAGCCTTGGCTACCTCCGGGGCGGGCGCCGGCGCCGGCGCGAGAGGCGGGTCGCTCTTAAAGATCTGCATCGGCAGGAGCACCCTGTCGACCTCGTAGACGGCGACGGGGCGGGTGGAGATGACGCTGCTGCTAATCTTGGGGTTGGACCACATCGACTTCACGTGGATGGTGCCCATGTCGTCGGTGAGGTTGAGCGTGTACTGGCCGCCGGCGAAGGTGGCCACCGGGTTGAGGGTGCTCAGCTTGTTGAACTCGGAGAGGGAGTAGAACTTGGGCAGCGCGTGGTACAGCAGCAGCGACTTGAGCTGGTCCTGAGTGAGGTTGGCGAACGTCGTCTTCTTAAGCGACGCGAACGCCGAGTCCTTGGGGACGAAGACGGTGATCCCCTCCTTGGTGTTGTTCGCCTGGTTCTGGAAGGTCTTGAGGACGTCGGTCTTCTGCAGGTAGTCGAGGAAGGTGTGGAACGGGCCGGCCACGCTGAGGAGGTCGGCGAGGTCGACGTGGTGCGGTGCCGGCGCCGGCGCCGGGGATGGTGGGAGGATCACGGCCGCCGGAGCGGGAGGACTTTTGGTCTTCTGGGCGAATGCAGGAGAGGAGCAGAGCACAATGGCCACTACGGCCGAGGTAAAAATGGCGGCTTTGAACTCCATGCTGCTAGTGCAATCTGCTTGCCTTCTCTTCTTTCTCTGAACCCAAATCCCTGAAGATGTCGCAAGAACAGTGAAGCATTAAGCACTGAATTTAGTCTTGCAAAATGGTTTTTTTATAAATCTGAACTGCCTAATTACTCTTATCAAGCTTGAAAATTCTGCCGTGGTCAGAATACAAACTTATTGTGCTTCAGATTTGTACAGCTCATGGTAATTATGAAAATTGAAAACTGTCTAGTTTTCAAATAAATGATGTTTTGGGCATTTAGAGTCTCCTTTATGCTACTTTTTATAACAAACATATTAATGTTATTTTCACATGTCAAATTATATTTTTTAGTCTATTAATAATTTTCACATATCAAATTCTACAGCATTTGAGAACAGAGGCTGTTGTTTATGAATTGAACAACCATGTTAAGTAGTGTTCAGATCTTTTCCACTTCCTACTGCAGATTTCAGATACAGATTAATGGCCCTTTCACTGTCACCAAGAAAGACAAATGCAGAAAATAGAGCACACTAGCATTATACAACTGTTAGGTGACACCTACCAAATCAAGACACCACATAAGCTAACACATGAACAAAACAGTACTGCATCTTGCAGATCTCAGCATCAACTGGAAGCATCGATCCAAAAGATCTGGAATTTGGGGAGGCAAATGCAGTCACTAAACTAACTACCTATTCCAGAGATCCAACCAAAATCACTGACCAAATTAAACACCACACAGTATTTCCTTCGACAAATCAAAGGAACACTTAAAAGGCACACTAAGAAGAAACACCATGCTCAAGAGAAGCACAAAGATCTGTTCTTTCTCGGGGCAAGAACCGCCAGAACAGATCCAAATGCAGCAATATCATCACCAACTTAACAATAGCTGCATCTAAGCTAACGCAGGAAACCCCAAACTAGAACACACGGAGGCCAAAAGAAGAAGAAATTTGGAGCATGACACATTGGCATTGCGCTGAGATGCCGAGGAGACTGACCTGTGCAGAGCAGGGAAGTGAAGGCAGGGAGAGGATGGGGATGGGGGAAGAATGGAGTTGGGAGTGAGGAGGTGGGAGTGGCTATATAAAATGTGGGGCTTTTAAAAGATAAAGAGTGGCAGCTGTCTATGGCTAGGGCTCACAGCAGTAAAATGAAGGAATTTTTGCTCTTATATCACAAAGTTAAGTGGTGTTTATTTTTTGTCATATTTTATGTGTTTAACAATTGAATCCAAAGATCACATGTCATACATTTATATGGGGCAAAAGCGCAAATTTCATTAAATTACGTGTGGCATGAATGCAAATCTCCATAAAATGAATGTTGGTCACTGTCTTTCAGAGTTTTGCTCACTTCAAACAATTGATTTTATCGATTTGCCATCCAAACTTATTTTTACTGACTCAGGTGGTTCTATATGTCAGCCTCAAAAGTGTCATTATAGTTAAAATGCACATCTTATAAGTGGCAATTTGACAAATTTCACTTTTCTATCCTAGCTCTCAGTTGTTTTCTGGAGTAGATTTCATTTGCTTCTGAGGACAGATTAGTGGTGATATTAGCATCCATAAACTGTTAGTGCTTTCAGAAGTACTCTCAGTATTGCAATGCTTGAGAGTAAGGATGTTTCTGGCTTTTAAAACAGATTGTTTGCTTCTTGATGTGATGAATGATGACCATCCTTGCTTTATTGTAAATAACAAAAGGAAAAAAAAGAGCTGGAGTGTAGTGATCCAAACAGGGTGCTATTATAAGCTTTCTCAAATTATAATGATGAACAATGCAACAAACCGCCCAATGAGTTCATGTGATGTAGTGACAAAAGCACTAATGTGCTCTTTTGGGCTTATTTAAAATGGTAAAATGGGTTTTATGGTGCTCCATTTACCTCCATTGAAAGTAAGAGGTCTCAACCTTTAAATAAATATAATTAAACTAATTAAAAAATATTTTTTATATCTTACCTACTCTCTCTCCTATCCCCTCTCTCTCTAACCACCTCTCCACCGTTGTATTGGTGCTCCGTAGTCATCACCGCCCCGGCACCGCCGGACCCCATCACTCATCCGTTGCCTTGCGCCCTGTCACCTGTCGGCCGCCCCCGCCGCCCCACACCTCGGCTCCCGTCCGCTGCCCCCGCCACCCTGCACCCTAGTACCCATCTGTCGTCTTTGCCACCATGGGCCTTGGTGCCTATCTATTGCCCCACGTCCCAGCTCCCATCTGCCGCCCCTGTTCATTTTTGTTCCTCGTCGCCTGTCCGTCGCCACTGTCGCTGTTACGCTCCACCACCCCGTCCTATGCTGGTGCCTGGACAACGTCAACGATGACAAAGAAAAGGAAGAAGAATGAAAAAAGAAAACAAATATAAGACATAATTGATTTTCTTATTTAAATCTAGATAGTTGGATCACCGAAAATGAAAATAAATGGTCCATAGTTGTTGGATGCACCATAAATTTTTCTTAAAATATATAGAGGAGGATTCCTTCAGTTTTCACTATGTGCAAAAGTACTACTGAATCCTTTATTCTTCTTGGGTAAAGGAAATAGCGTGACAAACACAACATCTGCAAATTTTCTGAAACAGACCAGACACCTCCATTAAAAAACTAAGAAGCCTGCTGCTTTTCAGAGTTTTGGTCCGGAGAATGCAGTTCCGATTTCTGAATAGAACATTCAGTTTTCTGAAGGATGCACAACTGCACAGGCTTAATACAGCCAAGTCATGCAAGCAAAATGTAAGATCCACATGTGTGATGTCTCCTCTCTTTTTCTTGCCTTCTCTTCTGGCTTCCACACGATTGACATTGCTTGCCGGTCTGAAACTCTGAAGAGTTAGCACGATTTTCTGAATCTGAAACTCTGAACTACTACCTCCAGTTCTTCAAGCAAGAGTTAAACTAAACCGGATTAAGGTATCAACTGGATGTAATTACGAGCTCGTAGCAGATGGGGTGATTTATTAGTTGGCTACGCAGTGTCGGTGGGAAGACCATTTTGACTGGACTGAGTTAACAAGATTCGGAGTCATAGCTGTTTTCGGTGGTAGGTGAGGAAGGCTTGATCATGAAAGGACAATAGCATGCAGTTCTTGAGCTGTCATGCCCAACTTAGCTCTCAAGCTAAACCATGGTTATGGGGTGTTTATTGGCAGTACTGCAGATGATCCGTGTTTATTAGTATCACTTTACAATCGATATATCAAATGGCACCATTTCAAAAGGATATAGTAATGAAATGGAAGCATACATGGGAATGAAGAGCACATGCTCTACAAAACAGATCAAGTGAATGCTAGCACTCCATTATGTAATCCAACTTGTAGATAGAGATTATAAAATACACTGGTTTATAATAATCTAGAAAAAAAAATAAAATGTGAGTTGCCTGAGTCTCCAGATTGTCGGTAGACCAGATCATTTTGTTTGGACGAAAATACTATAATAACCCTCAAAATGAAATGTTCAGCTAGGTTTAGGCATGCAATAACTTTGAATAATTTTCAAAGTACAATCAGTATTCTACTAGTCTTGCCTAGGGTATGGGTAATAAGTTGAAAAAAATAAGATTTTGCTAGTTTATCAGATTAATATAATTGAAGTTACATAATATAATAATCTAACTCAATAAACTTTCTATTTATCTGTAGTCTTACTTAATAAACTAAATTATTATATTTTTGCACTAAAATTATTCCCTAAGTTTTGGACGACAAGGTCATCCTGAGTATCATTCTAAATGTGCATGTTTCCTTCAGTTCGAAGAAACCGCACCGCCATACGTGTTAGTGCACTTTAAGACTGCCATTAATACACAGAGCAACTTTCACTTTATTTTCTTCTCTCGTAATCCGCGGAGAAATATTTTTGTCATGGTCTTGTGGACCACTTGAAGCAGAGACCTTGGTTCTTGTTCTTGGGGATCATGTCTATTGCTCTAGTGATCTAGTCTATGGCTCCTCTGCTTTTCACCAGCTACAAGATTTAAGCAAGGTTTTGGTTGATCTGCCAAATGCAGACTCCTTTCATCTTTGGTGTGTCTTTGCTTAACTGCTTGCGTTTAGTGGTGGATATTGAAGGTCAGCTCCATGGATGGCAGAAAGGCTCTGCATTTTAAGTGATCTCATTGACTCAAACATCTGTTGGCTTTCAGCAGATGAGAGTAAGAAGCCTTGATCTGCTACAAAAATAACTAGTGAACTCACACCTTACCTTTTGGTGCCGCCAAAACTGCAACGTTTCCCCCCTTCTTTTTCACTCACTGATCAATCTCAAGTTTAAATAGGCTAGCTAACCGTACATGCACCATTAATCGGCTAATTACATGTACCATTAATTGGCTAATTACATGCACCATTAACTCCATAAAACCATAACTCTAGCCATGCATGCCATGCCTGGTCATGTAAATCATGGCTGACTTATATGTTGTACCACCATTAACCAAAATACTAATTGTCCGTCCATTATACTAATTACTCTAATGCATGCATGCTGTTTTTCACGTCACAGAACCAAACCAATGACCCGACCGTCCTAACAACTCTGTCATCGATGGATATTTTTTACTGTGCATCCATTGCCTTGATTCTGTGCATCCATTGCCTTGATTCTACAGTTCTAATAGCACACTGATACTCCAGGCATTTTTTGTTCTCCTGCATCAAGAAAAACTCCATACAATAAACCTACACTAATTGGTACATGTTGGGGGAATTATTTCCCACCATACTTGAGGTATCATTAAAGATTTTAGAATCCTGGACAACCCTTTGATGACGAAGCCCTTGAATCCTTTCAGCGCAGAGCCCTCGAAGCCTTATAGAGCAGAGCCTTCGACAATACTGCCTCTAAGGCCCAAACCACTTCGTAGCCCAAAGCTCAAAACCAGAGATGTACGTCTATTCGTACGAGACGTATACTTTACATTACTACATCTCTTCTATTATATTGTATTGCCCCTACTTGTATTACATTGTGCATTATAGGCATAGTAGGATGTAAGTAGAGAGTAATAATATATTACCCTCTACCAATTTTTCTATAAATACTTCATCTTTACTGCTAAAGGGGACCATGAAATACTTCGTATTACAACAATACACATACTTCCAGAATCGGACCTAAACAGTTCGACTAAATCTTAAGTCCTTCGAGGCTTGTTAAACCTGTTGTGTAATAATTTATTACACCAACAGTTGGCATGGACCATGGGGAGCCTCTCTACCACAACCATTTGAGTTAAACTTTGAAGCATGCCTCATTGTGTATAGAGCACCCTCTCACCAAGGCTAGCGCGCAAGCCCTTGAGGATCCAGTGGGCTTCCCAGCGGCAAACAATGCTCCATGTGCTACTGAGCACACCATAGGCCTCCCAACGACAAACACCATTATTAGGGCTATGGAGCACACCACAGTCCTCTCTTTGATGAACGATGCCTCTAGACTCATGGGCCAAGCCACTGCTCCTCCAATGTAGGTCCCTTTGGAAAACACAAGCCCTCTACACAAGCACCCTATTTCTTCCAAGGGCACTTCAAACCAATTACATCCAATCACAGGAGCTATGGGGTCCTCTCTGAAAGATCTTAGTCCTTGAGTTGTATTAAGTTTTGGTGATTAATGACATCGGATGTTGGGACTAACCATTTTCATGAGTTTGTGTGTTAGGTTAAGTTCCGACATCAAGCAAAAAGGTTGATTGCTTATGAGTTGAGAATCAACAATTCATTCTTGGATATAGAAGCTTGTTGAGTATGTAATGGTATATATAACAAATACAACATAAAGTGATGATTGACAAGAAACTAAAATTCATGAAGATCATTTGAATTATACCATTGATTATATATCGAGGATAAAATGGAATATTAATCATGAGGATCAAGTGGACATATTGGAGATGTTGGGTAAGAAGTAGTTTTCTATGGCAATATGTTGAAAGTCAAGTGATACTCGGCTACGAAGGACCATGCAAAGGTGAAGGGAAAGTAGATGCTTGGCGCCAAAGGACCAATGTGATGGTGAAGAGTGAGTAGAAGCTTTGTGTCGATGAACCAAGTAAGTCCAAAAGAAAACTATGGGTGATCCACATCTCTTATTGAAGAAATGCAAGAGTTGATGAAGAGAAGAGCAAGTTCGGGCTTCATATATTGAAGGATGTCGAGTGTCTTGGATATATGGAAGCATCCATACTTCATATGTTGATCAACATCAAGCCAAAATTCAAAAGTGGACATTGCTCAAGGTAAAGGTATATGTTTTGGAACTAACATGTTCAATTAAGTGTGTGTAGGAGAATAGTCCCAACTAAGGTATAAATGGCTTCAACCTTATTGTCCCTCAGAAATAAAGAAACGACATTTTCAGTTGAAACAAATTTGAAGAAAAGCTCTACTTTAGTCCACATAGGCTCAAAGGTGAATTATGTTGTATTCCTTTAAATTTGAGTCTAGAGTCGTCGTACTATTAACAAGGATACGTTGGAGTTTGTCCCAAAACCTTTACGCTCAAAATGTTTTGTTCTATTGCCATTTTGAGAGAAAACCAAAGATATAACTTTTTCTCCTTGGTGTTTTAAGCATTGTTCCTTGTTGAGTTGGATAACCCTTTGAATAAGCTTTCTAAAAAGTCAAGGATCATTAAAAACAAAGTTCGAAGTCAAAAGTTATGACATGTTTTCTAGGGTGCTCCCAGGAATGTCGGAAGTTCCGATCCTATACCGGAAGTTCCGACCCGTAGAAACTTATGATTAAAAATTGGAACTTCGGATTTGAGCTCTCGGCTTAGAATTTATTTTTTGTTAGAATTTCCGATTTGCCATCGGAACTTTCGCTTTCAACTCTCGGTTTGGAATTTATTTTCCATTAGAACTTCTGATCTGCCATTGAATTTCCGAGGCGAGCGGCCAAAATGCCCAAACGGGGACTTAAATACTGCCTTAGCCATTTTGAAACGGGGACTTTTGCCTACACTCTATTCTCTCTCTCAAAACCCTAACCCTAGAACCCTCTTTTGCATTCAAGCTCAGATCTAGCATGAATCTTTGCAATTTGTCTTGGGAGTTCATTAGAAATCTTCTTGCAATTTCGTTGCTCTTTCTTTTGAGAAGGTTTTTGTGGGTTGAGTTTGTTGTTTTTGTTTAAAATTTTGAGGGAAAAGATTCAAGGTGGCAAAGTTTTTCATGAGCCTTGAATCCCAAACCCTAGAACACTCCCTCTCTTTCAAGTGAAAATCTAGAGCGAATATTTGTGATCCCGCTTGAGAGTTCCTCACAAATATTCTTGGACATTTGTTGTTTTATCTTTTGAGAAGATTTTGGGTTATTGGGTTGATTGATTTTCTTGAGAAATCTTTAACACAAAGATTTGAGTTTACAAGCATTTCAACGAATTTGTTACTCTTAGAGGTGCTACCTCTTAGACGGTTAGGCGTCGCTCCATGAACATCCAGGAGATTGTAGAGTGCTCGGAGAAGTTTGTACAATCCAACCTTGGCTTCAACAAGGTAATGAGTAGAAAATCCAAGCTTAGCATTGCCTAAGGATTGGTGAGGACAAGGGTTGAAAGAGACCCGACCTATTGAGGTCCCTCAATGGAGACGTAGGATCAAGGGATCCAAACTTCGGTAAATAACTAATTGTGTTCATCTTGTGTTCTTCGTGTTCTTGCTAGCTCATACTTGCCCGATCTACTTGCTAGCAAGGTTCTATAACATATTTATGTATAAAAGTTATTTCCTACATTATTGCGTACATTTCCATTCATTTACTTTGTTTAGGAGATAAAGTTCATTTGTGGCAATTTTCTGAATCAATCGGAACTACCGATCCAAATCGGAACTTCCGATACAATCAGAACTTCCGATACAATCAGAACTTCCGATTTAGAAGTTTTCAAACTAACTATTTCTGCAAGAATTTTTCAGGAACGCCTATTCCCCCTCTAGGTGACATAAGTGTCCTTTCACTCTCAAGGAGGCGGTGCCTTCAAATATGCGTAGGCCTCTGAGATAGTCTTGCTGAAGGTAGAGGTTTTAAGGTGTCATCGAAGCGCCGCCAACCATGTGCCATCATCACCTTGAGCGACCACGGGGAGTAGGGGCCTAAGTAGTGGAGGCAAAATGCCTCCTTCGATGATAGGTCACCACTCCACCCTGACCTCCAAATGGTCTACTTTCACCAAAGGTTCCAGGCCACGAAGCTGCCAAAAATACTCCGAGGATTTAGACCTCGAAGAGTTCATGCGCTCCTATGCCCTCGCAAATTCTTCCCATTGGCCCTCGAAGGCATAACCCTTCGATGGTTCTAGTCCCTCAAACTAGGCTTTGTCAAATACTATGAGCACTTAAAGAAGAAGTTGACTAGTAACTTCTAGGGGACTTATGTGGCACCTATGTCTACCGGGAGCTTTTTCTAAATAAAGCAGCAGCCTAGAGAGATGCTATGAAAATACTTCTAGTGCCTCACTTATACGAAGTCTTAGATCAAGGGACTCTCTACGTCACCTATGGTCGACATAGCTTATGAAGGTGTCACCCATCTAGGCCTCCTTGACAAGTTGCATCGGAAGCCAATATCTTCGTTGGCCTAGTTGATGGGGTATTTTGAAGAACATGCATGTTCTGAGGAAGAGCCGATTCATAAGTGTGAGCTCCGAGTTTGCCAAAGCTGGCATACATGGAGACCAGGGCCCCCTAATCCAAAAGAAATAAGAAGCACTTCTAGAGCAAAGTGCTAAGCATTGTTGGGCCCCAGCCCCCAAAGTTCCATCAAGGCTAGGGATGGGCTGGGGCACTAGAACGAGGCCAATAGCCAGATCCTCATCCTAGATCAAAACTTCTTCTGCAACATGCCGTGGAGTAGGGCATATTAGGACCTCATCCTCGACCACTTCAATGATAGAATGGGCCCATGTAATGATATACTTCACCACTAAAGATGTTATTGGGATCAAGTTCCCACTCATGGACACTTCATCATCTCCATTGACATCACTAGCACCAAAGTGTGGTGAATATTCATCGACGAGGGTAGCTTCGTGGACAACATTTTTGCACATGACTCTAACTAGCTTTGCTTCCCCTAGAAGCATCTCCTTCTAGCAAAGAGGCCACTATAGGGTTTCAATGGGCCACCCCTCGACGCAATTGGCTAGATAGGCCTCAAAGTCACCTTCGGTAAAGGTAACCTCATGCACATAGAGAAATCGTCATCGATGCCTCGTATGCTTATAATGTTATACTTGGGAGGGGTACTCTGAACCAATTCAGAGTGGTCGCGCACCACAATTACCTATATGTAAAGATTCCTACTCAAGGTAAGGTCCTCATAGTGTTAGGGGATCAAAGCATTGCACAAAGGATCAAATATGGCCACACTGCTCCCCTAGATGCATGTCAAGTACACTCCGTGCAAACACAAGAGGGAGGAAGCATGCCCTTAGAAGAACAGTGAGGATAATTACCTGGGTTATTATCGGAGGTGGGCTCGAGTACTCTCTGTAGTTCAGAGGTGACTTGAGATCTAAAGAACATGCCTCACTCGAAGGAACCTTGAGGTCTAACCTTGGTGTCTTTGCATGGACTGACGAAGACATTCTAGGAGTAGATTGAAGCTTCATCGAGCACTCGTTGGCAAACCCTCGAGCCTATCCAGTACACCAAGGACTCCACAAGTTATTAGTAGAAAAAAGCCTCACCAAGGTTGATGTAGAAAAGCTACTTTGTGACGGGGTCATATGGGAGGTTAGCCACTTGTAGTGGCTATCGAATCCCATCTTTGCAAAAAAGAAGAATATGGGAAAGTGTGTAGGATCGATGTACCGACTAGAGGGGGGTGAATAGGCGGTTTTTAAAACTAATTCAATTTAGATTATCACTAGACAAGGACCTTAGACAAATGTAACAAACAACTAGATTAAAATAGTGCAAGATAGAATGGCAAAGATAAATTACTCTAAGAAGGTAAATTTGCACAATTGAACTTGCTCAAAGTAAAGGGGATAAGAGACAACCAAATTTTATCCCGAGGTTCGGAAATTTGCCAATTTCCTACGTCCTCGTTGAGGCGAGTTTCACTTGACCGCTCTCTTCACCAAGTCGCGGATTCCTCAAGGAGAAATTGGCTTGAACATGAGCCGGCACCGGAAGTGCAACTCTCGGGCCTCAATCACTAGTGGTAGCTCTTCTCCACTCCGGATAGGTGAGATCCGACCTTCACAACCTCCCGGGTCTCCTCCACAACTTTCTTGGAGAGATCACCGGTTTCTTCTCTGAGCCGTCTAAGAGGTGGCAACCTCCAAGAGTAACAAGCTGCAATCAAAGCTAGGAGAAGACGATCAAGTGCCAAATGCAAATGCAATGCAATCTATTCAATCACTTGATCACCCCTTTTTCTTCCCAACCACACTAGTGCTCAATTTAGTGCTCAATGGTGGGAGAGACTCTCTTGTGCTCAAGTTTGCTCAAATGAATGCCAAAAGTCTAGCAAAGGAGTTGTAACAAGGGTTTATATAGCCACACACCCAAAAAGTAGTCGTTACAAGAGTTATGAGGCTCTCTGTGCACTGTCGGTCTGACCGCCCATCTTGGGCCGGTCTGACCGACCCTTGCTGTAATGGCTAGAAAACTAGCCGTTTTACTGATGTGACAGGGCAACCCGGTCTGACCGGCCATGCTGGCCCAGTTGGACCGGCCCTACCCGGTCTGACCGGCCATCGGCTCGGTCAGACCGATAAGGTCCCCGTCGGCTCTGTAAACCAGCAGATTTCACAACTGCGCAACCCGGTTGGACCAGCCCCCTGTCCGGTCAGACCGCCCATCATAGGCTGGTCTAACCGGACCCACATAGTCGGTCAGATCGCCAGGGCCAGACAAACTCCAAAAGCTGCATTTTTGTAGTTTCAAGAACTTGCCAATATTTGTAACTTTTGCAACAATCACACATGGTCAAAAGCTACTATATGCAATGCAAATTGGCACTTGAAAATCAACTCATAACCAAGATGCAACCCCTCTTTATAGTACGACAAAACAAAATTTAAACCTAGCCTAATTGATCGCTCCAAACACCTCGATCAATTTCTAGTTTTCTTCAAACCTTTTGCCGTTGCTCTTTAATCGTCCAGATCTTCGGGTTTTCCATCTTGTGCTCCATTTACGCGGGACCTAATCATTTCCTTCACACTTAAGAAAAATATTAGTCCACAAATGTGCGTTTGTCATTAATTACCAAAACTCACATGGGGCCTAGATCTTCAAAGTGACATATGTGTATCAACTACACTTCATTGAATAAAGCATGCACCCATGATTCCTAACCCATGCCTTGCATCGACCAACTTGTGGACTCCACTGCAGGATCCAAGTTAATAAGATTCTTTGATGCATACTCCGGCTACCATCAAGTATAAGTTAAGCAAGAGGATTAAGAGAAGACAAGTTTCGTCACCCCTTTGGGAATATATTGTTATGTACGAATGCCCTTCTTCCTACAAAATGTCGAGGCTACCTTCTCTAGGTTAATTGTGAAGGCCCTAGACCATCAACTAGGAAGAAATGTTGAGGCCTGTATGGACGACATTGTAATAAAGAGACTAAAAAGTGTACATACGAGGGATTTAGCTGAGACCTTAGAAAGCTTACGAAGGGTAGGAATTCAGCTAAATCTAGAAAAATGCATATTCAGAGCCCAAGCCGACAAACTGTTGGGATATCTGCTTTTGAACCAAGGGATCTTAGCCAGCCCCATACAAATCAACGCATTACAATGAATGGCACCACTAGAGAATTTAATGCAGGCCCAGAAGCTCACAGGTCGCCTCACTACTCTAAATAGGTTCCTCACATGCTCAGTTGAGAAAAACCTCCTTTTTAAAGCATTGAAGTGCTCTGAAGACTACTTATTGACCCTCAAGTGCCAAACTAGCTTCGAGGACATAAAATTATACCTCACAGATTTGGCTATTACCACCACTCTGCTTTCTGGGAAAGGGCTCATGTTGTAACTCATAGCAATGACCTTCACCGTTAGTGCAGTGCTAGTCCATGAAGTAGATGCTGAAGGAAAATTACCTACTCCCTTGTCATGCCTTCAAGGAAGCTATGGCACTATTTTCTTGCACACAATATTATTGTCCCAATGTCGTACCCACTCGGGGATATGCTCCGCAACAAGGATTCCATAGGGCGAGTTGGGAAATTAGTCATCGAGTTAGCCCCATTCGGAATCACTTTTACTGCATGAACCATGATCAAATCTCACATCTTAGTAGACTTCATTTTAGAATGGACCCCTCTGGTGACATGGACCCTCAAAGTGCCATGTGAAGGCATTTGGACTATTTATTCACACTGAGCTTATTAGGCCTCTAGCGTGGGTACTAGAGCTGTAATAATTTCCACCTCCGACTAGAAGGTTTTGTACTCTATAAGATTAAATTTCAAGGCTATAAATAATGTGGTCGAGTATGAAGGCACCACAAGGGTCATTGTAAGGACATACTCGTAGGCTGTCGCACGCCACATCGATAGATGTTTTCAAGTTTGACACCCTAACCTCATAAGATACTTGGCTGAAGTATGAAAGGCAGAGTTATCATTCAAGGGAATCTCGATTTAGAGCATCTCGAGAGCTGACAATCAGCAAGACGATGCCTTATCCAAAGCGGCAGCTAGAGGGCAAGAGCCAGTAGACTAAGTATTTTACAAAGTACAAACAATGCCATCTGCACTAACACTAGAAGCTGCTGAAGTACTGTGTCTACAGATAGATGGCTGATGAAGCCCCATTATAGCGATATTGAAAGAAGAAGCAGACCTCCCAAAAGTCCCAATGTTATGAAGGATGAAGTACATGGTCTGAAATTATCATATAATCAATGACCAACATTAAAAATCTAGGGTGTGTGCTCCACTGATTTGCTGCATCTATAGATTCGAAGGCCAAGAAACACTTAGAGAGATTCATGAAGTGCTATGCAGAAGCCATTTAGCACCCTAAGCCTTCATAGGCAAAACACTTTGGCAAGGGCTTTACTGACCAACTATAATTGTAGATGTCGAAGACCTCATTTGCACCTATCAAGGGTGCTAGTGGATGGGCAACTGAAGTCACTTACCACCCACTCTATTATAGGTCATCGCTCTAGTATGGCCTCTAGCCCACTAGGACATGGACCTAATCAGAGCCTTTCTAAGATGGAATATAAATTTGAAGTTTGTAGTCATCGCCATTGAGTACTTCTCCAAATGGGTGTAAGTCGAAGCATTAACCATAATAACCTCGAATAACATCCATAAGTTATTTTGTAGAACATAATTTGCTGCTTTAGAGTACCCAAACAATTGACGATCAATAATGGCACTTAGTTCGACTCCGAGCCATCCAAAGAATTTTGTGAAGGGCTCAACATCGAATTATGCTTCGCCGTAGTCCAACACCCACAGTCTAACGGAGAATTTAAAAGGGCCAATGGTAATATTTTATCAGGCCTTAACTGTTAGATCGTAGGCCTCGCAAAAGGTCTATGGGTCGAAGAGTTGCCAAAGATCCTATGGTCCATTCGGACTACACAAGCTCGATCAACAAGATTCACACCCTTCTACCTGATGCTTGGAGATGAATCCATGACACCCACATAATTGAAGTGAGGTTCACTACGCACTCAACTGCCGGAGGACAACTCTGAAATGGAAGCTTCCCTAGACCTCCAAGAAGATATGAGGCTAAGGGTCATTGCCAATCTGACAAAATACCAAGTACAAATGAAGGCATGGTACAACCCAAAGGTGAAGCCCAACATCATACAGGCAGGGCACCTAGTACTACAGAGTGTTCTCACACTAGGCAAACTAGGTAACAAATGGGAAAGCCCATTCGTGGTACTCTAATCATATCGATTGAGGTCCTTCAGGCTATCTACCCTCGAAGGAAAAAAATTGAAGCACACCTGACATGCGAAGCACCTCCAGCGATACTATGCATAGTGTCATGTACCATGGTTGTGATAATATGTACCTTTGAATAAATACCTTGTGCGAGCAAGCTTCATCATAAGGTACATCCCCTTGGGGAAAACAGTTTGCATCTATCCTGGCCTCAAACTTATTGGAGTAACAATGGATGCATCATCATGACAATATGACTTTGATAGTTGCGACTAGTGTGTTCTCATTTCTACTACTCGAAGCCACTAGCTCGACATGAGACAAGCAAAGTCTAACACACCTATGAGTGCACCACACTCTAGTGTGAAGCCTAGAATCCCATGCTCAAGGGTAGCTCCCTCGAGTAAGCCTAACGACACTGACTTCGGATACCCTTGAGGACCCTAAAAATTCGGTATGACTTGCTCCACCATTATCACTTCATAATGCATACATGCCCGAAGTGGTATAAAAAAGGGTCATCTCCTAGTAAATTACTCAAGGCATACAAAATGGTCTCAAGCGACCAAGAGCATGAAGCCTTGCTTTAAAAAAATTTAGGTAAATAATTAGAGGCATGCAAAAATGATCCTCATCACAGAGTATGAAATATCCCCATTTTCATTAAAATATTTGAGGACGATTTTAATTGCATAAAAGTATTTACAAAGGCCTAGAATCTACACCTCAAGGGGAGCATGAACTTGAGGTGGTGGCACTTGCGAAGCCGACGAGGAGCATTGCTGATATGTTCTTAAGAGGTAGGCCCCCATGATCCTTCCATAAATCTTGAAGGGCTCGCCATGCCATGCCCACTTCAGCTATCGGAGAAAACATCCTTGGACCCTTGAAGCAGAAGTCTATTGCTAAAGTTAGCCACCGAAGATGGGTGCAGCTGAAGTCATGAAGGGCTTGCATGATGCTCTAAATCACAACCCTTCCTATAGTCTCCGTGTAGCCAACCATAGTCTTTTCAAGAGAAGAGGCCACCTACACAAGGTACTTTGCCTGAGGGATCAAGGGATCGATGGCACTTGTTGGAACAATTGCGTTAGTTCCAGCAGGTTTTCCTGTGGTGGTGTATGATGTGGAGAATGAACCTCGATGGGTTCTCTCAGGGGGAGAAGGAGTTTATACTGGTTCGGGCCTCCCCAAGGGGATAATAACCCTACGTACAGTTTGTGGTGGATTTGGCATGGTATGCCCTAGTATGGAGTAATAATACCAGGGTCTCTTGGCCCCCTCGAGCGTGTGTCCTGCTACAAGGGCTTGGCCCTGCTTTTATAGGCACGCAGACCTTAAGGAAAAGACCAAGATACCCTCTACAAGCCCCTAGGCTTATAGGGGTAGACAGGGAAAGAGAGCTAGCTACTGAGCAAAGTACCAGACAGCTTTACAGCTTTACAGACGTGTCAGGCTACGCCAGGCTTTGACCAGCTAAAAGATACACCGAAGGTGGTGGCTGGGGGGAAGGCTTCGAAGTGCACCCCGGAGGGGGGCTTCGAAGCGTGCCTCGGAAGGCAGCCTCCGGACGGGGCTTCGGAGGGCGGCCTCCGGACTGGGTTCCCGGAGGGCGGCCTCCGAACTGGACTCCGGAGGGCGGCCTCCGGACTTGGCTCTCGGAGGGTGGCCTCCGGACTTGGCTCCCGGAGGGCGGCCTCCAAACTGGACTCCGGAGGGCGGCCTCCAGACTTGGCTCTCGGAGGGTGGCCTCCGAACTGGACTCCGGAGGGCGGCCTCCGGACTTGGCTCTCGGAGGGCGGCCTCCGGACTTGGCTCTCGGAGGGCGGCCTCCGAACTGGACTCCGGAGGGCGGCCTCTGGACTTGGCTCCCGGAGGGCGGCCTCCGGCCCCTGCGCTCGGGGGGTGGCCTCCGGCTTCCTGTGCCCGAAGGGTGGCCTCCGGCGCCCTGCGCCAGGACCCGATGTGGGGGCTCCGAGCTGGACCCCTGAGAGGCACCTTGGGACCTGAAAACAATACTTAGAGAGAAAGCAGGCTCCGACAGTACTGGGCTCTGGACCGAAGACTGTCGGAGGCTGACGTCATTTGGCCCCTGTTCAAGGGAAATATATTTCCCCAACAGTAGCCCCTCGCGTGTAGGCCTTCGGAACGAAGGGGTGCACGCGCCCTTAGGACAAATGACCTGAAAACACAACTTCAGAGAAAGCATACCTTCGGAGCCTGGACCGAAGGCGACCTCGATGCCCCGGGGTAATAAATGCCCGCGCTATTTGCCAGAACGGCCTCGGGGAGGCCGAGCGGTTCCACAACGGTCCAAAAAGTTACCGTTACCTTGTTCTGGGCCGGTTTGCCTTCGCTGGAGGCCCACCTAGCGGTGGGTTCGGCCCACGACGGTTGGAATTCTTACCGCGCCTATAAATAGAGACTTACCGCGTGCGGCTTCGGCACACCTTCATTCGCTTTCTTCTCGTTGCCTTGCAACCTTCGCTCTCTTCTTCTTCTAGCTTCGCTTCGAGCCCCCTTCGCTAGTTTTAGCCTTTCGCGGCGAAGTCCCATCAACATGCCGAAGAAGGCGGTGGCGAAGCCTCTGGCCTTGGGCTCGAGCTCGGGCTCCGCCCAAGTGCAGGCAGCGGCGGCTACGGCAGCGAAGACTGCACCTAGGCGGCTGGGGCCGAGGGACCTTCGGACGCCCTCCGACAAGTTCGAGCAGACCCTGGAGATGAGGGCCTCGATCTCCACGGAGGAGTCGGTCCGGAGGGCCTGCGAAGGGAAGATTGCGGCGAAGATCCAGCTTCGGGTCCCGGAGAAGTCGGAGGCTGAGCCGAGGCCTCGCGCTGACGAGGTGGTGGTGTTCGAGGCCTTCTTCGAGGCCGACCTCGGACTGCCTGCAGTGGGGATACTGAGCGAAGTCCTCAAGGCTTACAACCTCGAGCTCCCTCAGCTTTCGCCCAACGCAGTGGCGAGGTTAGCCGTCTTCGAGTGGGCCATGAGGGCCGAGGGCTGCGAGGGCCGCGCGGATGTCTTCATCGCCCTTCATGACGCCAACTGCCAACCGAAGCCGCGGGAGGGGACGGACCGCGTCAAGAGGGCGCTGGCCTTTGGCAGCGCCAATTTCTAGCTCCGGAAGGAGTACCAGGATGCCTTCCCGGCGAGGGCCGTAAACAACAAGTGGTACTCGAGGTGGGACCAAGAGTGGTTCTATGCCTCCGTCGGCGTGAACTCTCCCCTTCGGAGTACTAACGCTCATATCTTGTACCGGCGCGAAGGGGTGGTGAAGACCAGTGAAGACATCCTTCGTTCGAGGATCTCGCTACTCCGGAGAGTGGCGGCGAAGATGAGCATGAGGGACCTCGCGGAGGAGTTCATCACCCTCCGGCTCAGCCCCCTCGCGCGCTCCTGGCCGGAGGGGCTCTTTCAGGCTTCGGGCCGAGGTGAACTTAGCGAGTTGGCCTCCGACCGCTTTTGTAAGGCTTCGCAGTCTCTTTGCTTTTAATACTTCGTAGACTTCACTTCTAACTCAAACTTCCATGAAGCCGCCCTTGAAATGAGGACCCCGGAGGAGGCCACCGCGGCGGCGGATCGGGTTGTCGGGACTCCGACCCCCGAGGAGCAGGCCCAGCGCCTTGCGTTGGTGGGGTCTTGGGAACGCTGGAACAGGGTATGGACCGCGCTCGACCTCGGAGGGCTTCCTGCCCTTCCTGACTTCGCCCACCTGGCTACCTCGTCGGCCGGAGCCAAGAGGAAGAGGGGGGACGAGGACGAAGCGGATGCTTCGGAGGAGGTTGCGGCGAAGCCCGCTGCTACCCCGACCTCCAAGAGGGCAGCGAAGCCCCTGGCGACGAGGCCTTCGTCGGCGGAGGCCGACGCGCACACTCCGGCTGCCAAGGAGGCCACAGGTGTCCCGGCGGAACCGGCTTCGGGCGCGGAGGTGGATGCACCAGCTTCGCAGCGAGGGAGCTGGAGGACACACTTAGCCCCACCTGCCTTCCAAGAAATTTCCGACGAAGGTAACCCCTTTTTGCATGCTTTGCTCTAAAATGCGGATTTTGACTTGGCTCCCTGCAGAGGACGAGGATGACGCAAGGCCCACCAAGGCGAAGCCGGTAGGCGCAGGTGGGTCGAAGCCTGCCGAGGCGAAGCCCACGGAAGCTTCGAGCAGCAGCGGCAGCAGCAGCAGCGACTCGGAGTCCGAGAGTACTTCGTCCGACGACGAAGGCAGCGGAGGCCGCGAAGTCCCTCGAGGCGAAGAAGATGTAGACGTGGTGGGCTTGAGCCCCGCCTCGCCGAAGCCCGCGGAGGCGCAGGTGGCCGTGATTCACCCTTTCAAGCCGAGGGGGGGCGTGACGGTGGCAGCGATCCGCGGTTTCCGCGAGGCTTGTGCTTCTGCGGAGGAGGGGGACTTGGTGGCCCAGCTTAGCCACCAGGACCCCGCGGATCTCTTCGTCAGTTCGAACGAAGTCCTTATGCGGGTGAGCGGAGCCCCTTGCGGCCTCGAACTATACTTGTCCCTTGGTTAATACTTACGATTTCTTGAATTTCTGCAGGCCTTCGCGCTGAACGCGGCGGCTTCGACTACCACCGACAGGCGGATGGAGCGCCTCGCAGAGGAGAAGGAGGCCCTTCGCCGTGAGGTCTCAGAGGAAGCCGAGAAGTGGAGGCGGGCCGAGGCTTCGGCCGCTGAGGTGAAGGAAGCATTGGCCTCGGAGACGGCTCGGCTCCGCGCAGAGCTCCAGGCTTCGAAGGATGCCGAGGCCCGACAGGCGAAGGAGAACGAGGAGCTCCGCCAACGGGCTCGGGATCTTGAGAGCTTCGTCGTGGCCAATCTGGGCGAGGCCACCCAGAGCCTGACCGAGGTCCTTGAGAAGATAGGGACCGAGTGCCGGACTCCGGATTTTGGTGATCAGGACCCAATTGGAGACCGCGCCGATTTCTTGAAGACTGCGGCTTCGATAGCGGACGAAGCGCTGACGGGCTTCGCCCTTATGGCCGGTCGCGTCGCGGGCCAAGGAGTGTTGCAGATGCTCCATGCTGCGGGGTGTGACCACCTTCGGGCTGCAACCTCCGTGACCCCAGTGGCCTTCGGGGGTCCGCACTTGGTGACGCCTCCGGCCGAAGTTCGCGGAGCCTGGCGGTGGCTGCAGGACCCTTGGAAGGAGCAAGGCTGCGAAGCAGTCCTCGACCTCTAGAAGGCCCTTCGACATCGCCGAGCCAAAGCGCCCGCTGTGTCTGATCAGCCTTCGACTTCGGTACCTCCGCCTCCGAAGGTGTAGATCTCCTTAGGCCTTTTGTAATATTTAGCTGCAGGCTTGTAAAAACTCTATCAGTTTATTAATATGAATGCGGGGGTTTTTTTTATACCTGCCCAGGCTCAGACTTCGAGCGTAGACCTCGAAGTCCTCGAGGACTCCGAAGAGCTTCAACAGCTGTGGGCAATCCTCGAAGTAGCTAGGTCCGAAGGCCCCCCTCGGTTTAAGCTTCCGAGGGGGCCTAACGGCGAAGCCATCTCCGAAGTAGCTCAGGATTTATTAGCCGCTGTGAAGACGGAGTCCCTTCAGGGCCCTTTGTCTTTGCCTTCGCGAACGACCTTAGCAGGCGACGAAGCCCTAGACTTTTCTGCCTTCGATACAGCGCCGCCTGCTTCGCTAACTTGGAGCGACCTGCAAGGTGGAAGACGGAGCTTACGGGCTTCGGGGCCTGGACGGGCTAGTCGAGGGAGAGCAGGCTCCGACGAGGCAACGTCCAGCCGAGGTGGCCCTGGCCGAAGAAGGGGCAAGCGAGGGTTGGGGCCTCGCACACGGTTCTTCTTAGGTTTAGATACAGATTATACGTAGTTTTGCTTCCGAAGTATGTTTGTAACACCTCAATATACAATGAATAGAGTTTGATATCTTCGCACACTTCGTCTGTATGCTTCGTGTTGTTTGGCTTTGGACGCTTTAGCTTGTTACGCTCGTACTGCGCATTAAATTCGCACACCTCGCATACATGCTTCCCCCCTTTGCTCGTGGTAGCTAGGGACTTAGCCATTGCTGGTGCGGGCAAAAAATAAATGATGCCAAGGGTGCGCCTTTCGGTGGCTTCGACGCATGAATTTATTTAAGCGAAGGCCTCTTTTGGGCTTCGAACGCTTTAATTTGGTGCGAAGCAGGGCTTCGGCTGCTCGGAATTTTACTGAGCGAAGGCCTCTTTTGGGCTTCGATCGTGCTAACTTGGTGCGAAGCAGGGCTTTGGCACAACCAAGCCTAGCGAGGCATGCTTCGGCATGCTAAGATTTGGATGTTGTGCGTGAGCGACGCTCTAAAACGCACTTAAATTATAGCGAAGTATGACTTCGAGACGCTTGGGCGTATATTATATCGACACGCGAAGCAAGGCTTCAGAGCGTGTTTGGATAATGAAGAAAGGCTTCGGAGCTTGATACTGTAGTGACAAGGATATTTGGTGTGGATTCACCGAACCTGTGATAATGTGAGCCACCTTCGACTCTGGGCCACCTTCGACCCTAGGATGCTTCGGGTACGGAACCCGGAATCCTTTGGATGCTTCGGGTATGGAACCCGGAATCCCTGGACGCGTCGGGCCATGGCCCGGAGTCCCTGTTACTGCTACGGGCCCGGGGGCGCTGTGTAGCCTTCGGAGGGGTGCTCCGGATTTGCTACGGGCCCGGAGGCACTGTGTAGCCTTCGGAGGGGTGCTCCGAATTTGCTACGGTCCCGGAGGCGCTGTGTAGCCTTCGGAGGGGTGCTCCGGATTTGCTACGGGCCCGGAGGTGCCGTGTAGCCTTCGGAGGGGTACTCCGGATTTGCTGCAGGCCCGGAGGCGCTGTGTAGCCTTCGGAGGGGTGCTCCGGATTTGTAAAGTGAAGCAAGGCTTCAGATTTTAAATAAGGCGAAGCAAGGCTTCGGTTTTAAATGAAGCGAAGCATGGCTTCGGTTTTTTGAATAAGGCGAAGCATGGCTTCGGATTTAAATAAGGCGAATGGCTCGCGAAGCAAGGCTTCGGATTTATATCAATGTAGCAGCAGATTGGTGCATCGAAGTAAGGCTTCGGGCCGTACATACCTTGTAGCCCTTGGGGCGTTGACGGCCTTCGAAACGTGGAGCGAAGCCCCTTGCCGGAGAGTGAGCTCCGGTGTGTGAAGGATGGAGGAAGGCGAAGGTGGCCTTCGAGCTACAACCGAAACCCCTTGCCGGAGGGTGCGCGAAGCAGAAAGCCTCGAAGCTCCCCCCTCAAGCGCACTTCGGGTTGCAGGCAGTGGTAGAGAACTTAGCTTCTAGGACTAAGTTCCCCACGGACGGCGCCAACTGTTGGAACAATTGCGTTAGTTCCAGCAGGTTTTCCTGTGGTGGTGTATGATGTGGAGAATGAACCTCGATGGGTTCTCTCAGGGGGAGAAGGAGTTTATACTGGTTCGGGCCTCCCTAAGGGGATAATAACCCTACGTCCAGTTTGTGGTGGATTTGGCATGGTATGCCCTAGTATGGAGTAATAATACCAGGGTCTCTTGGCCCCCTCGAGCGTGTGTCCTGCTACAAGGGCTTGGCCCTGCTTTTATAGGCACGCAGGCCTTAAGGAAAAGACCAAGATACCCTCTACAAGCCCCTAGGCTTATAGGGGTAGACAGGGAAAGAGAGCTAGCTATTGAGCAAAGTACCAGACAGCTTTACAGCTTTACAGACGTGTCAGGCTACGCCAGGCTTTGACCAGCTAAAAGATACACCGAAGGTGGTGGCTGGGGGGAAGGCTTCGAAGTGCACCCCGGAGGGGGGCTTCAAAGCGTTCCTCGGAAGGCAGCCTCCGGACGGGGCTTCGGAGGGCGGCCTCCGGACGGGGCTTCGGAGGGCGGCCTCCGGACTGGGTTCCCGGAGGGCGGCCTCCGAACTGGACTCTGGAGGGCGGCCTCCGAACTGGACTCCGGAGGGCGGCCTCCGGACTTGGCTCCCGGAGGGCGGCCTCCAAACTGGACTCCGGAGGGCGGCCTCCAAACTGGACTCCGGAGGGCGGCCTCCGGACTTGGCTCTCGGAGGGTGGCCTCCGAACTGGACTCCAGAGGGCGGCCTCCGGACTTGGCTCTCGGAGGGCGGCCTCCGGACTTGGCTCTCGGAGGGCGGCCTCCGAACTGGACTCCGGAGGGCGGCCTCCGGACCCCTGCGCTCGGGGGGTGGCCTCCGGCTTCCTGTGCCCGGAGGGTGGCCTCCGGCGCCCTGCGCCAGGACCCGAAGTGGGGGCTCCGAGCTGGACCCCTGAGAGGCACCTTGGGACCTGAAAACAATACTTAGAGAGAAAGCAGGCTCCGACAGTACTGGGCTCTGGACCGAAGTCTGTCGGAGGCTGACGTCATTTGGCCCCTGTTCAAGGGAAATATATTTCCCCAACAGCACTAAAATTGGGAGCCCGACTTGCAGTTCCAAGATGGTCCATCGTTTCTCGAAGCTTCCTAATGGTTGCATCAAGCGTAGCCATAGCCCCAACATGCTTTCCCTCAAGCTTCGCTTTCTCAGATTTAAGCCCTTAGACCTTGACCTTCATGGAGGTGTCCGATTCAAGGAGCCTGTGGGCGTCAGTCTCTACCTGCCACCAGTCTTCACACTCCTGGTGCAACATCCTCTCCATCTCAGTGACCCACTCTTCGATTGTCGAGGCATGCTGCTGAAGTTTCCACACAGTATGCTCAGTCTTGACTTCATGTCAGCAAAGTACCATCGATGAGTCCTCATCAAAATGAGTTCCTTTGAAAGAAGTAAGATGAGTTTAAAAATAAACTAAGGAAAAAGGAAACATCACATTCGAAGCACTTTATACCTGAGCTAGGGCCCCCTCAACCAACGAGCATAGGTCCCTATGATGGTACCCCACAACAACAACCACCAGCTCACTCCGAGTAATATCCCGGTAGGGTTAGAGGTAAGACTCCAAGAGCCCATCTAGCACCCCTCCCGAAGGAAGGTAGGCTCGAAGGAAGGGCACCATCTGATCTAAGCCATCCGAGTCCTCGGCCTCAGACAAGGGATGTGCATCCTACTGGGTCTTAGGGCGTGGGGCACCATCATTTCCATATCCACCATCGTCCCCTTCATGGTTCTCCTTTTTGGGGTCACCCTCTAAGAGCTCCTCTTCGGAGTTACGCTCCGTGTGCTCTTCATCGGAGTCATTCTCCGCATTATTGATCCTGGCCTCATCATCACTACCTCGATGCTACACGTTAGCGGTGGCGATGAAGTCTGGCAAGATAAAATATATATTAGTTATATGTAGGAAATGCCCAAAATAAACACCTCGAAGGAAAAAATTTGAAGGAAACTTACATTCGAGGTGAGGAGAAAGAGGAGGACATAAGGCCATTTAAAAAATGGCCTCCACATCCTCCAAGTTAACCTCTAAAATGCTGGCCTCCAGAGACACATCTACATCATGGACTGACTAGTCTCTCCTCAGAGTCAGGGGCTAGGAGTTTGATGTCAGGGGTGCCATTTTGTTTGGCCCTATTGGGGGAAATAGTTCTTCCTTAATAGGAGGTCAAATGACGCCAGTCTCCCAAGGTGCAAAACCCGAAGCCTACCAGGTTGGTGAGGTCTGCAGCCGGACCTCCACGCCCCTCCGATCAAAATCACTTCGGATGCTACCTCAAGAAACCACGAGACAGGTCTCCGGTTCCCCTATGGACCCCTCTGAGGCCCCCTTCGAGGCCCTCTCCGGAGCTCTCTTCGGAGCCCTCTTCGACGGCCTTCGGTGACATCCTTCGACAGATGCACCGTCCTAGAAGACAAGACCCCTCAATACACTATAGTACAAGAAGCTGTACCGAGTGTCCATATCCTGAAATGATGTATATACCACATCTGTAAAGCTGTAAAGATGCTCGTACAATAGCATAGCCTTTCCTCCCCCTTTTACCCCTACAAAGCCTATGGTGTGTAGAGGGTAATAGGGTATTTTCCTTTGGCCCGCGAGCCTATAAAAGCAGGGCACCGCCCTTGTAATACGAAGAGACGACATAGAGGCAATACTATGCCAGAATCACTATAAATTAGACATAGGGTTATTATCCCCCTGGGGAGGCCCAAAATAGTATAAAAATCCTCTCTCTCTCTGAAAGAACCCTTCTCGGTTCATACCCTATATTCCACACCTTTTCATAGAAACCTGTTTGTAGCTAACACAATTGCTACAACAGTTGGCATCGTCCGTGGGGATCCTAGTACTAAAAGCTAGTGTCCCTACCACCACTCGCGCCATGGAGTACACCCATGAAGAAAGCGGTGAGCCCCAATCGCCTTCCGCGCACCCTTCGGCAAGGGGCTCTGGGTGCATGTCGAAGGCCTCCTTGCCCCTCTTTTTCAAGCCTCGGGAGCCCTAGGGGCTACGAGACAAGTTTCCTATTCCTACACGAAGCTTACGGTCCTCGGATGATGAAGACATCACTTCACATGATACACACATGGAGCCTCCACATACAATTCAATTACAAGGACCAATCACGCGCGCCCGTGCCCGTCGCTTGAACCATGAGGTTAATTCTTTCCTTAGCAACTATGTTAATATTTGTTTTGATGGGATGCTACTGAATACTAGTGATATTTTGTTGCTTAGGAACATGAGAGATGGAATAGGAGAGTTGGAGTTGAAGACAGAGTCACACGGATGATTTGAAGTCAAGAATTCGCTGGTTCGGACTACATCAACCACCATGCACCAAAATGGGAGTAACTTCCTCATACGAAGTCCGATTGGCGTGTTCTTGGACTTTCTGGAAAGCTAAGGAGAAGACAGATCTTTTGGCATTGGTTTCACCTCATTTGGAGTCTCGAGTCGTCCTGTGTGACTGAAATAGTCCTGCATGAAAGAATTGGGCCGAGTTGGACCTTGTACTGAGTTGGAGGCCGTGTTGGCCCATAGTCCGAGTCGTGTGCACCTCCTACAGGCTGCCCACACCCTATATATTCACGATAGCCGTCATAGGGTTAGGTTTTGCTTTTTTTGCATCTACACTCGTGTGTTTAGATCCTGATCTTGCACCGGACCGATTGGCTGCTGCAACGACGTTTGTAAAACCTCTCCTCATCATAGTTCATCTGTGATTTGGCATTCGACTCGTGTTCTTCCTATTCTTGCTTGTGTTCTTGGATTCGCTTGCAGGAATCAGCCTTCGTGGTGAGGTCAATTGCGTCCTGCGTGGTTGATAACCAACGGAGACAGTGGTGTAGCGATTGTAAGGTTTTGATCCATCGGACCGGAGCCTTGGATCGTCAACATCGAGATTCTCCACCAATCCAAGTTATCCTTACCTAGCGGAAGATCGGGACCAATACACCTATTACCGGACCCCATCAAGCTTCCAAAGCAACACACACCCATCCACGACTACTCGATCTGAAGCCTTGCTTCACCCTATTAGAAAATCAAAATTTCAAACATTCCATTAAAAACATGAAGCCCCGCTTTACTTTATCAACGGTCGAAGCCTTCCTTCACTATCTCATCATTCGAAGCCCGGCTTCGCTATCTCAGTTCGAAGCCCGGCTTCACTATCTTAGTTCAAAGCCTTGCTTCGTCATAATCACAGTCCGAAGCCTCGCTTCGTCGTATCATGGTCCAAAGCCTTGCTTCGCCCTATAAAATTCCGAAGCCTTGCTTCACGAGCTACATTTCGCCCCTAGGCCCATAGCAATAAGTCAGGGGACTTCGAGCATGCACTCGAAGCATACAATAGTCTGGTGTGATCTGCTCCACCATTATCACTACATAACGCCTCTAGGCTCATAGCGATATAAAAAAACAGGATTCCGAGCTCGCGGCTCGAATCATCCCGGGGACTTTGAGCTCGCGACTCGATGCGTCCAAGGATTCCGAGCTCCAGCCCGAAGCATCTAGGAAAGAGTCAAAGATGGCTCAGAGTCGAAGGTGGCTCTAATGATTCGGTGCGATCCACACCATCTTTTTCTAAAAAACAAGCTCCGAAGCCTTGCTTCGCTATCTAAGCATGCTTCTGAAGCCTCGCTTCGTATGCCTTATACTTCGAAGCCCAGCTTCACTCATCCCGAAACAAATCCTAAAGCCTTGGTTCGACCAATTATCTCAAAGCCTCACTTCATCGATCGCTTACCTCAAAGCCCCGCTTCATCGATCGCTTACCTTGAAGCCCCACTTCCTCGATCGCTTACCGTGAAGCCCTCTCCGGGCCCCGCTTCGTGCCGATGCAATGCGACCATTCGCGACAATTGTGCCGAAGCGATACGTTTGTTCACGTTAATTGTGTTGAAGCCCCTTGGAGCCTCTGAACATTATGATTGCTTGCACTGTCCGCTCTGAAGTCCCTAGTTGCTGCGCGCAGGGGGGACCAGAGCCGTGCGGTCTAAAATACGACTACGCGATCAAAGCGCTCAAAAGGATAAAAATGCTCAGTAGTTCGATACCGTATGGCCGAACGCCCCTCCACACTCTGTACTACGTTGAATGTAATTGCATGAACCGACTATGCCGAAGACCCTAGCCGCTTCGTGTAAGGGTGGACCGATGAGTGTGTGCAGATGCTTATATACATGTGGAGTACTTACGATCCATTTTCACAGGAAGTATCGAAACAATCTCATTCATTCATATGGAAAAGTACAATACAATTGTGAAGTACACCTTGAAATCAAAAGCTACGAAAAGCATTATCTAAGCCTAAGAAAAAGCGGGCCCGAGGCCTTGACAAATTTGGCCCCTGCTTGCTCTTCTTCTGGGTAGGGCCCCCTCGGCTAGAGGAAGCCCCGTCGGAGCCAGACCTCCCGCGGCTATATCGCCCATGCTTCGAGGCCCGCAAAACTCTCCTTTCTTCCTACAAGTCGGCCGAAGTCCGAAGTGCGGGAGTCTCCGTGTCGAACACAAAAAAATCCAAGGCCTCGTCACCTCGCGAAGGCATCTCTGGAGGTTGGAACCCTTCGCCTCCAAGCACCGTCTCGAACCCTCTTAAGGTCAGCAAGGACAAAGGGCTCTGAGGGGGTGTCGCGCCTCGATTTAATAAATCAGGACTTTATTGAAATTCCTTAGAAAATCAATAAAACAAGACGTTCATCATGCGACCACGTACAATACGGGCAATCATTCACGGTTCGTAGACCGCATTAATACAAAAGTGAATAAAGGTGAAGAGAAACTAATAAAATAAGGGTCCTAGATGAACGCCTCCTTCCAGTCTCGCCTTGACTGGGTCGCTACTCCAGACCTGCATCCTCCTCGTAGTAGACGGGCTCTGATGTTGTAAGTCAACGGGGTGAGTACAGGGGTACTCAGCAAGCCACCGAATGCAAATGTAATGCAAGGTAATAACAAGGGAGATAGTGGCTAAGTTTGCGGAAGTGAGTAATTTGTAAAGCATTTAATGTGAACAAGTTATTAGTACTGAAACGCAAACATGTGAATGCATCATCATCTTCTAACTCGAGGGGTACAGTGTAACAGCCCCAAAATTAAAAGGGAATAAAATAAAGGAAAAATAAAATTAAATGAATTACTGAATTTTGTTATTTATGAAAATTCTAAAAGAGCCTTATTAAAGCCAAACAGAGACAAATATTCAAAATTTGGACTTGAAAATTTTATGGGATAAACTAGAGACCAAGAAATATTTTTGAGAATTTTTACAAAATTTTTCCAACAGATCTTCAAGCCTTAAGTAAATATTTGAATTTCTGGAATTAAATTTAATGGAAAATGAATTTTAAATCTTATTGGGCCGCAACCCCGTATTCTCCTCGCAGAGCCTTTCGGCCCAACCCATTTCCGCCCCTCTCACTAACAGGCGGGGCCAGCCTGTCGGCGCCAAACCCCTCCCTCTCTCCTCCGCGCACGCCCTGCCAGGCCCACCTGGCAGCCTCCCGCTCGCCTCTGTCATCCCGGGCCCGCTCGTCAGGCTCTCTCTCCTCTCCCGCGCGCCACGCCGTTCGGCCCACCTGCCAGCCTCATGCGTGCGCCCCCCCTCACTGCCATCTCTGGCCCACCCGTTAGCCCCCTAGCATACGGCCTATGACAGGTGGGACCCACCTGTCATATCCCTCTTCCCCGCGCGAAAGGGGGGATCTCCTTCCTTTCCCGGCGCCTCCCTGCCATACTCGCCGCCAGCCATCGCCATTCGCCGAATCGAGCCCTGGATCACCTTCCTTGTTCGCCGGTGATCCCCTTCCGCCCTTACCCGATGCGTTTTCACCCGATTGGAAGCCAACCCGAGCTTTGGAAGGACTCGCCGGCGTCAAGGGGAAATCGTTTCGGGTTTCCCCCAAATCGCCTTCCTTTCTCGCCTCCAGCCACCCCTATTTAACCCTCTCCTCCTCCGCCGATCACCACACCCTGGAATCGCCCGAGTTATCGCTTTAGCAAGCACCACCGCGCTCTTCTCTCACCACCTCGCCACCTTGCCTCCAGCCGACGGCCGCCGTCACCAGAGACCTCCGAGCGCCAAGATCTCAACACCATCGAGACCGTCATTGTCTCCTCCCCCTCGGCATCGCCCTTGTTTGCGCCGCCGACCGCCGGAACACCTTCGCCACCGCCAACCCGAGGAGCTCCGCCGCCTCCTCTCGTCGCCGGGTCGCCGCCGGTCACCTTTTCCTGCCAACTCCGGTACGGCTGTGACCCTCTTCCCCTCCTCTTTCCATTTTCGCCAACACCGAGGGCATTGGACCACCGCACGCCATCGCCGGAGCTCGCCGCCGCTCGGCCGGAGCCGGGGACGAAGGCCTTAGCCTTCCCCCGTGCCACGCGCGTGCCGGACGGGCACTGAACCCTCCGATCTGAGATGGACGGCTAGGATTAAAACCCCCCGGGTTCAATCTGGGCCGTCCACTCAGTCAAAGGGGTATCGGGCTCCCTGAGCCGTCGATCGCCACTTAAGCGCCCCGATCTGCGACCGCCCGTTGGATCTGGATCCAACGGTCCTGAGTGGCCCGGCTCACGGGCGCAGTCGCTGGTCCACCGTGGGCCTGGCTCACCGTGGACCAGAAACTGATTTCTGTTTAAATAAAATTCAGAAAATAGCTTTAAACTTTAAAAATTCATATCTTGCTCAAATTAACTCCAAATTTCACCATTTTAATTCTGGAAAATTTGTCTTTTTATCCTCTACACTTTTATGCAATAAAAACAATATGTTTATTTGGCACATAATGACCTTAATAAATAATAAAGAAAATTCCCCTTTAGGGTTTAATTAATATTTTAAATAAATAATTCAGAAAGATCCTTAAAAATTTATAAATTACTTCCAGAAGATATAATGGCTCCATTTCACTGTTATTAATACAATAAAAATGGAATGACCATTTTGTCCAAGACATTTTATTAAATAACATTCCCAAGACCCCTTTTAGGATTTAATTAATATTCCATTTAAATAATACAGAAAAACTCTTAGAAATTTATATATTAATTTTAGATGATATATTGACTCCAATACACTGTTTATAAGCCAATAAAAATATAATAATTCACTTTTCTCATTTTAATTATTAAATAACATTTCCAAGGCCCTTTAAGATAAATGATTAATAATAATGCAACACTTTACAAAAATATCATGAATAGATTCAGAGGACTTAATTACTTTATTCCACTGTTTTAATGTAACAAAAGTAACATGTTCACTTTGCCCACTTTAATCTATAAATTAATATTGCAAAAACCCTTGTAGGATAATTAAGTAATTCATATACTAGAAGTTAAACACTTTTAAAAAAAATGTCATGACAACTTATATAATAACTTTAGAAAACCAAACAACTTGAGTTCACCATTTGTAATACAATAAAAATAGAACATCCATTTTGCCCACCTTGTTCTATTAAATCCTATTACAAAAGCCCTTTTAGGATATTTAATTAATTCATGTAGTAAAGATCCATGCTTTATGAAATTATCTTAAAATCTATATAACAAACTTCAGAAGACTTAGTAATTCAAAGTCACTATTTTTGATACCATAAAAACATCAAGGCTAATTTATACCTTTTTAGTTCATCTATAAAAAGGGAAAATAAAAACTCCTTAGGAAAAATAATTATATCAAGCTATAAAATTTAGGAATCTCATTAAAAATTGATCTTAAATATTTAAGTAAACAAATCCCTAAAAGTTAAGACCCTATCTCCTTTACTTAATCCAACAACAACTTGTATGCTTGTATGCTTGATTTTGGATTGTTTATTGAATGTTGTGTTTACTTTTCCGTATCGAGAAGACTACGACGTCGTCGAAGATCCGGAGTTCTATCCCGAGGTTCCTCCTTCACCCTTTGCTGAGCAAGGCAAGTCATCAACCCTTCTGTGGAAACAGTTGATCATATTCGAGCCCGTGTTTAATAAAATATCGCTATAACTCATAGGTTAATATTGCATTAGTCAAACATCAAAGCCTTACACTTATATTTATTAGATCCCCGTCCTTGTGTGCAAACCCAAGCCATGCTTATTGAGCCTTAACTCCTTGTCACTCCACTATAACAATATTAGCTAGTACCCAATGTACCGGCACAACTGCTATAGGATATAAAGAATGAGTCGTAGATAGATGGATTTTGGTATATGAAATACCCCGTTATTCTTGTCTCTGGACTCTGTGGAGTTGGCTAGGTTATAAGTATGGTGGGTTCCGGGTGCAAGCTCGGAAACTGGTTGGTCGCACCCAGGGCACTATAAGGACCGGTCTGCGGGATCTGTTGCAAAGCACTTCCGTACCAACCACAAGTCTAATGGGTAAGTCCTAACTGGAAGTGTGGAACACTCCGTCTCTCGGCACCATAGTGGAGGGGGCAAGGGGCAAGCCTGCGGGCGACTTGTACCAAAGGAGGCTCAAGGGGGGGTATGGTGGGGCACCGACGCGTCGGGACACCATATGAAACCCATAAGAGGGTGCTGTTGAGTCGGGGAGGACCATATGGAAGGTTTTGGCACGAGTTCCCGTGGTATGGGTCATCTCGTTACACTTTGGTGTAGGTGATGAGTGTGTGCCTTGTGGGTACAGTGGTACATCTCTGATCAGAGTAATTTAATCTTTTCGAAAAGCCGAGCCCACGGTCAAGGGTGGGTTGTGTGACTACTCGCAGTTAGTTTACAATTGGTTGAATGATTGAGTTATTCATGGCATGTAAGGACTGTTGTGCGAGGAGGTGAAACGTACTCCTCGAGTTAGAAGATGATGATGCATACACATGTTTACTTTTCAGTACTAATAAATTGATCACATTTAATGCTTTACAATTATGCTGCTTCCGCAAAATCAGCCACTATCTCCCTTGTTATTACCTTGCATTATATTTGCATTCGGTGGCTTGCTGAGTACATCTGTACTCACCCCGTTGACTTACAACATCAGAGCCCGTCTACTATGAGGAGGATGAAGGTCTGGAGTAGCGACCCAGTCAAGGCGAGACTGGAAGGGGGCGTTCATCTAGGACCCTTGATTTTATTAGTTTCTCTTCACTTTCATTCACTTTTGTATTAATGCGGTCTACGAACCGTGAATGATTGCCCGTATTGTACGTGGTCGCTTGATGAACGTCTTGGTTTATTGATTTTCTATGGAATTTCAATAAAAGTCCTGATTTATTAAATCGGGGCGCGACATACAGTCAGCCCCACCTCGCTCAACAGTCCTTACATGCCATGAATAACTCAACCATTCATACAATTGTAAACTAACTGCGAGTAGTCACACAACCCGCCCTTGACCGTGGGCTCGGCTTTTCGAAAAGATTAAATTACTCTGATCAGAGATGTACCACTGTACCCACAAGGCACGCACTCATCACCTACACCAAAGTGTAACGAGATGACCCATACCACGGGAACTCATGCCAAAACCTTCCATATAGTCCTCCCCGACTCAACGACACCCTCTTATAGGTTTCATATGGTGTCCCGACGCATCGGAGCCCCACCATACCCCCCCTTGAGCCTCGTCGGTACAAGTCACCCGCAGGCTAGCCCCTTGTCCCCTCCTCTATGGTGCATCGAGCCGGAGTATCCCATACTTCCAGTTAGGACTTACCCATTAGACTTGTGGTTGGTACAGAAGTGCTTTGCAACAGATCCCGCAGACCGGTCCTTATAGTGCCCCGGGTGCGACAAACCAATGCCCGAGCTTGCACCCGGAACCCACCATACTTATAACCTAGCCAACTCCAACAGAGTCCAGAGACAAGAATAACGGGGTATTTCATATACCAGAATCCATCTATCTACGACTCATTCTTTATATCCTATAGCAGTTGTGCCGGTACATAGGGCACTAGCTAATAATTTTATAGTAGAGTGACAAGGAGTTAAGGCTCAATAAGCATGGCTTGGGTTTGCACACAAGGACGGGGATCTAATAAATATAAGTGTAAGGCTTGATATTTGACTAATGCAATATTAACCTATGAGTTATAGCGATAATTTATTAAAACATGGGCTAAATAATGATCAACTGTTTCCACAGAGGTGGTCGATGACTTGCCTTGATCAGCAAAAGGGGGATGGAGGAACCTCGAGGTAGAACTCCTGCTCCTCGATGAACTCGTAGTCTTCTCGATACGGAAAAATAAATAAACAACACATTCAATAAAGCATCACCAAACAAAATCATACAAATTTTATGATCTAAATATGTGATTTGAGCTTTATTATTCTGGTGTTACTTTTAATAATATTAAAAGTTAAGTTTTAGAGGCTTTTATTAATTCTTTTCCTGAATTATTAATTTATCCCTAAGGGGTTTTTCTTTATTTAACCCATAAGTTTATTTTGTGCTAAGATAACATACTGTTTTTATGGCATTGAAGTGTAGAGAATAATTTACTGAATTTAACAAAATTTGAATGGTGGAATTTGGAGTTAAAATGAGCAAGTTATGAATTTTTGAAGTTTAAACTATTTTCTGAATTTTATTTAAAACCAGAAAACAGTCTCTGGTCCACGGTGAACCAGGTTCACCGTGAACCTGTGACTGTGCGCGTGGATCGGATCAACCAGATCCGTTGGATCCAGATCCGGCGACCAGGCGCGAGGCGGGATCCTTTAAGTGAAAATGGACGGCTCAGATTAAAACGTAGCGAACGGGTATACGTGGACGCACCGGATTGAGTCAACAGTTTAAATAGCGATCAACGGCCAGGATCCAAGGGTACCAGTTTGACCGGATCTGAGGGTCCAGATTAGATCCTCACAGGATCTAATCCGGACCATCCGCTCGGGATCGTGCGGCTCGGATGAACTCCGGCACGACACGTGATGACGAGGGTAGTTTACCCTTCGTCTCCGGCGACGGTGGCCTCTGGCGCGGTGGCGACGGCGGCGGTGAGGACCTAAGGGCCTAGATACGGCCAAAAATGGAAAGGGGAGGTCGAGACGGTCTCGGCCATACCTTCGGTGGTGACGACGGGCTACGGGCGGCGACCGGCGGCGAGGGGTAGACGAAGGAGTCCTTCGGGGAGCTTGTCGGCGACGGCGATCCGGCGGGATCCACGGCCAACCGAGGGACGGCCGAGGACGGGCGGTCGACGATGGACTCGACGGTGGCAGTGGCTAGGGCAGGGGAGGCCGGAGTCGACGGCGAGGGCTCGCCGGAGTTGAGGCAGAGAGGGAGCCCGAAATTTGGGAACGGGGCGCTCTGCTGACGCTCGGGCTTGTGCTACAAAGGTGTGGCTGAGGGCGGTGGCCGAAGGGGGTTTAAATAGGGGTCACCGGCGGTGGTTTTGGCAAGTGGAATGGAGGAAACCCGAAGGGTTCCTCTTTTGCGCCGGCGAGGGTTCCATCCGTGCGGGCTAGCTTCCATATTGGCTAAAACGTGTGGCATCAAGATGGAAGGGGGTCGCCGTGGTCCAAGGAAGGGCGTCTGAGGTGGATCCGATCGGATCGGGGCGGCCGGCGGCGAGGGAAGGAAAGGGATCGCCGGGAAAGGAAAGAGGGAGATCCCCTTCCAAGGAGGAAGACGATCCTGACAGGTGGGCTCCACCTGTCAGAGGTCGAGGGGGAAAACGAGCGCCGACAGGTGGGCCCGAGCGGTCGGTGGGTGAAAGGCGGGCGCCGGAGGCTGCCAAGTGGGGCTGGGGCGAGGCGCGGGCGGGAGAGAGAGGCGGGGGAACGCGCCGACAGGCGGGTCCCACATGTCAG